>JAJONR010001458.1:0-96147 GCA_029582245.1 Solanum etuberosum | reverse complement strand
ATCAATGTTGTCGGACCCTACATTTGATAAGAATGTAGGCAAAGTATGCGTTAGTACAATCATGTACTAAATATGATAGCTTGCATAAACAACATAAACATAATGGTTAGTCAATATAAACCATAAGCATAATCAATGCACATAATCATCATTATAATAAGAAAGGAACACTTCTCAAGCAACCTTACTTATCCTTTGTCAAGACTTGGGTCATCCACCTCTAGTCAAGCTTACCTCATGGAAGGCATCTCAAAGAACAATACAAGATATTCATTTCAATATCATAATCACATTATTCATACTTACTTCTGAAGACATGGGGATTCACCTCTTTGCCTGACTTATAAAGGTTAATGGGTATTCACCTCTTGCCTTACTTACCTTAAGATCATAGGTACTCGACTCCACAATCACATCATATGACATGGGTAATAGCCTCCACATCATTCATCATAATAGGAACGTGGGGAATCACCTCTTGTTCAATTCTAAGGAGTATGGGAAATAACCTCATATCCTTCTTATATGGAGGTCAAGGGTAGTCGCCTCTAGCCTCATCAATTACATAGTCTTTTAGTCTAGATTCATTTTAGGTGGGAAATTCTTTCAACTTAGAATCATTCATGTGAGTAAACCTTTCACATTCATACATTCATAATTAAGAAATTCATATGGGAAGTATGCCTTCCACACTTCAACATCAACAATCAACAATTCATAGTCTAGGCGTTACTCTCAAAGCAATACATCTCATGATCATCATCTATGCTCTAACCTCAAGCAATTAACATCATAATTCATCAATCCTATAAGGATAACCTTAACCCATAAAGTTTCCCTTCATTGCATCAACCCAATTATATCAATTCTAGGTTAGAATCATGGAATAAGCATGGGTACATGTAATTTCATCCTAAAAACATGTATTACTATCTATTCAATAATAAACAATCATTATCCACTCAATTGGATCAACATTTATCATAACCCACAACATTGAAAGAAACCCTAACTAGAATTAGGGAATTCTCCATCAAATTGGGGGAATTCTAGGGGACTCCATGGATGAAAAGCAATCATATCTTAGTCACAAAGCCCACAAATGGTTGAAGATTAGGAGACTTGATCTTGACCTAGCTTCAATCTCTTCATTCTTCTTCTTCCTTCTAGAGAGAGAATATGTGAGAGGAGTTTGGGGTTTTCTTCTGGGATTTGAGAGAATAACTTGAATAGGGGATTTTAGGGGTTAAAAATACTTACATAGGTGTTCTAGACATAGGCAAAACGACACCACTTAAATTTAATTAAAATCAGAAAAGACCCTTAAGTCCTTAAAATAACTGTCCAGCCACAAACCACCAGACCACGACTGACGGAACGTGGATGGACCTACGGTCCATCCTGGTCAATCGTGGTTTGGTGGTCTGGGACTTGTTTCCTGGACCTCTTGACCTATGACTACTGGACCACGGGGCGTGGACCCACCTAAGGTCAGTAGGTCCCACCATGGTCCATGCCTGGGAAAACTCTAGGTGGCCCTCTCCACGACCCCACCTATGGCCTGTGGCTCGACCCACGGCCCGTGGTTGGGCCTCGTTGATGGCACCTGTAAGTCCTAAAAATTTCTACATTTCCCTCTTTCGAATCTGGGATGTTACATTATCTTTCTCTTGGGGATCATTCGTCCTCGAATAAGATTCTAAGCACATTTCTAATTGACAAGACTCATGACTAGCAGCCCATCATGAATGCAAATCACTAAATGCACACAACTACAAAGGAAACATCAACTCAAACCAAACATACTCAATGCATCATAAGGAAGTAGGAACTACATCTAACAACCCAATATGCACGCAATTTTTAGATTTCTTACATTTAAGGAGGAACCATCATCTCCAAACTTAAAAGCATGCTCAATACAATCTCATGGAGTCTAAATGCAATCAATACTCAAAGAACATACTGAAGGAGGAAATCTTCACTCCAAGTCAAGGCATGTTCAACAACCCATCTCATGAAGTCTATAGGCAACTCATACTCAATGCACAACAACATGAGGAAAATAATGCACATAAGTCATTTATTTCAAAACTTAAGCTTTTTCATGAACATGCATAACAAGGAAATCATGGAAACACATAAAATACACATGACCTCTATTCATAGAGCAAATCAAGAGGAAATTCATTACCTCAAGCTAGATTAGGATTAAAAGGAAAAAGATGAGGATATCGGGACTTTACGGGACTTTATATCGGCCTCGGCCTCCCAAGTAGCACCCTCAACTAGATGGTTTCTCCATAACACCTTCACGGAAACAATATCTTTGTTCCTTAATTTCTTAACTTACCGGTCCAACATCTCAACCGAAACTTCCTCATAAGAGAAGCTCTCATCAACTCCCAATCCTTCTAGGGAAACTATGAACGTCGGATCTCTAACACATTTCTTAAGCATAGAGATATGGAAAATGGGATGCAAGGTTGCAAACTCATTTGGCAAATATAACTCATAAGCAACCTTACCAACACACCTCAAAATCTCATATGGGCCTACAAAATGGGGACTAAGCTTCCCTTTCTTGCCCAACCTCATTACACCCTTCATGGGTGAGATTTTCAAGTAAACCCAATCGTGCACTTCAAATTCAAGGTCCCTCCTTCTAACATCAGCAAAAGACTTTTGTCGACTTTAGGTGGTTCTCAACCTCTCTATAACGAATTGAACTTTCTCAATAGCCTCATGAACTAGCTCGGGTCCGATCAAGGCAAGTTCACCCACTTCAAACCACCCTATAGGAGATCTACACCTCCTACCATAAAGAGCTTCAAAGGGGGCCATACCAATACTAGAATGGTAGCTATTATTATAAGCGAACTCTATCAATGGCAAGTGATCATCCCAATTTCCTTTAAAATCAATGACACATGCCCTTAACATATCCTCTAAGGTTTGGATTGTTCGTTCCGCCATCCCATCAGTTTGTTGGTGAAAAGTCGTGCTAAGCTTCACCTTCGTTCCAAGACCCTTTTGGAACGACTTCCAAAACTGTGAAGTAAACTGAGTACCTCTATCGGAGAAAATGGACAATGGTACACCATGAAACCTTATCATTTCCCTCACATATAACTTGGCATAGTCCTCCGCCGAATAAGAAACCTTAACGGGAAGGAAATGAGCCAATTTCGTCATCCGATCCACTATCACCCAAATATAATCATGATGTCGCCGGGTGCGAGGCAAACCTACAATAAAGTCCATATTCAAGTCTTCCCACTTCCAAGTAGGAATGCTAATATCTTGAGACAAACCTCCCGGTTTCTGATGCTCAACTTTAACTTGTTGGCAATTTGGACACTTAGCCACAAATCACGCAATATCTTTCTTCATCCCATTCCACCAATAGACTTCCCGTAAATCATGGTACATCTTGGTGGCTCACGGGTAAATGGAATACCGCGAACTATGGGCTTCAACCAAGATTTTTTTCTTCAAATCATCTATATTTGGAACACATAAACGGCCTTGGTATCTAAGTACCCCATCTCCCCCTTGGGAGAAAGCCTCAATGGATTTCTTAAGTACCGCCTCTTTCAATTCTACCAAAATTGGATCAAGACCTTGTTTAGATTTTACCTCGGTACAAAAGATGATTTGTAACCATTGTGGACCATCATACCACCCTTGGTGGAGTCCACTAGATGAATACCTAATCGAGCCAATCTATGCACATCTCGAACCAACTCGTTCTTTTCTTCATCAATATGAGCCACACTTCCTAGAGATAACCGACTAAGAGCATCCACCACCACATTAGCTCTGCCGGGGTGATAAAGGACACTCATGTCATAATCTTTCAATAATTCAAGCCACCTTCTTTAGAGAAGATTCAAATCTTTTTGATTAAACACATATTGCAAACTCTTGTGGTTGGTAAACACATCAACATGAACTCCGTATAAATAATGTCTCCAAATCTTTAGAGCAAATACGACCGCCGCTAACTCAAGGTTGTGAGTAGGATAATTCTTCTCATGGAGTTTAAGTTGCCTTGAGGCATAGACAATAACTTTTCCGTTTTGCATTAGAACACACCTTAGCCCAATTCTTGAGGCATCACAATACACCACAAAACCATCCGTCCCTTCCGGTAAGGTCAACACTAGAGCGGAAGTAAGTCTATCTTTCAAATCTTGGAAAATTTTGTCACACGCTTCCGACCATATGAACTTAGCCTTCTTTTGAGTCAAAGTCGTCAAAGGAGAAGCAATGGAGGAAAACCCCTCACCAAATCTTCTATAATAACCGGCCAAACCCAAAAAGCTTCTAATATCTGAAGAAGTCAGAGGTCTAGGCCAACTCTTCACCGCATCCGTCTTCTTAGAATCTAACTCAATACCCTTGCTTGACAGAATATGACAAAGGAAAGCTACGAACCTTAACCAAAATTCACATTTGCTAAACTTTGCAAAAAGTTGTTGGTCCTTGGAGATTTGCAATACGATCCTCAAATGATCAATATGCTCATTCTCAGTTCTTGAATAGATCAAAATATCATCGATAAACACAATCACAAACATGTCTAGGTATTGCCTAAACACTCTATTTATCAAGTCCATAAATGCTACCGGAGCATTAGTCAAACCAAAGGACATCACCTAGAACTCATAATGACCATATCGGGTCCTAAGGCCATCTTCGGAATATCATTTTCTCTCACCTTCAATTGGTGATAACCCGATCGAAGATCAATCTTAGAGAAATAACTTGCCCCTTGAAGTTGATCAAATAAGTCATTTATCCTTTGGAGAGGATACTTGTTCTGAATAGTCACCTTGTTCAACTGACGATAGTCGATGCACATACGAAGAGAACCATCCTTCTTTCTAATGAATAAAACTGGGGTACTCCATGGAGAGATACTTAGTCTGATGAAGCCTTTGTCTAACAGATCTTTCAAATCCTTAAGTTCTGCCAGAGCCATACGGTAAAGAGGAATAGAGATAGGTTGCGTATCTGGGAGAAGCTCAATACCAAAATCTAGTTCCCGTTTGGGAGGAATACCGGGTAAGTAATCAGGGAACACTTTCAGAAACTCATTTACAACGGGGACTGACTCAAGAGAAGGAATTTCAGAAACTACATCCCTCACCCTTACTAGATGGTAAATACAACCCTTAGAAATCATCTTTCTGGCTTTTAGACAAGAGACAAACTAACCCTTAGGCATAGAATTTCCCCCCTTCCACTCTAGGATAGGGTCATTTGGAAACTGAAATTTGACTACCCGAGTTCTACAGTCAATAGAGGCATAACATGAATGCAAATAATCCATACCCAAAATGACATCAAAGTCTAACATATCAAGCTCTACCAAGTCAATAAGAGTAACTCTATGGGATAAGAAAACGGGACATTTTCTATAAACCTTTTTTGCCACAATAGAATCACCAACAGGAGTAGAGACATAAAAAGGTTCTAATAACACATCGAGGAGCACATCAAACCTCATGGCCACATAACGAGTCACAAAGGACAAAGTAGCACCGGGGTAAATAAAAGCATATACATCTATTTGGAAATTTTCAACGTACCGGTAACCACATCGGGAGACTCCTCTTGATCACCTGTAGTATGAAGAGTATAAAACCTATTTTGCTTAGGAGCACTAGCACCCGAACCAATTGGACTGGATGAAGGGTACGGTTGAGCCCTACGACGAGTATCTCCTTCATTCTTTACAATCAAAGGACAATCCCTTATCTTGTGATCCATCTTCCCACACCAAAAGCAATCATTAGAACCCGCTAGACACTTACCCTCATGATTTCTTCCACACTTAGCACAAGTAGGCCTCGAGGATCTACTACCATCTCCTTGAGGTTTAGGGTTAGACACCCTTTCATTGCTAGACATTAGAGGAGCATTAGAAGAACCTTGCCTGGAGAACTTTTTCTGAAACCTTGGATGACCCCGTCCACCAGACCTAGAATGCGAAAAGTTACCATCATCCGTTCTTGCCCTCTTTGCCTCCCTAGATCTTTGCATAAGCTTTTCCTTCTCAGTCTGTTGGGCATGCACCATAAGATGAGAAATGTCCATGTATGGACAAGCATAGTGGTGCGGTATTCTTTGACTACCATGTCGGATACTCCTGATAGAAACTTACTCATCTTAATTCTACGATCCGCTACAATTGAGGGGCATATTTGGAAAGTTGAGTGAATCTCAATGCATACTCCCTCACACTCATATTTTCTTGCCTAAGATTAATGAACTCGAGCACCTTGGCCTCTCTTATCTCAAGAGGGAAAAATCGATCAAGAAAAGCACTTTTGAACATTTCCCATTCTATGAGACTCACTTCTTTCGGCCTTGCCTCTTTCCATTGATTGAATCAAATCTGAGCAACCCCTTTGAGTTGGTAAGTGGCCAATTCCACCTTCTCTACCGGAGTCACCCCAATAATAGCAAGTATCTTATAGACTTCATCGATAAACTCTTGAGGATCTTCCTCGGCTTTGGAGCCATAAAATTCCGGAGGGTTCATTCTTGTAAAGTCCCTCACTCTTGCCGCCGCCGTACCCACATTTGGATTTACGAGAGCTACCACCTCTCTATTGGCTTAAGCCGTAACAACTTGAGCCAACACTTGAAAAGCCGACCTAAACTCCACATTTGTTACATTCTCAGCCAAAGGATCAATCGGAGCTTAAGGAGGAGCTTCTTGGCCCACATTATCTCCCCCAGTCCTTCTAGCATTAGCCCTTCTAGCAGTCATATCCTGAAAACCATCGGGTAAGGATTAAGAGAAAGACTTTATAGATCTAAACTCCATAGAACGACATAGAGAAATGACGAAGAAAAGTTTCCTAAACATCTAGTAGCCTCCCATTCATAAATGTGGCGCGCATCACACTTATGAACAATACTCTACTTAACGTGGTTTGAGATATCCTAGAACCATTCTAAACCTTGTGCTTTGTTACAATGTTTGTCATGACCTAGGGGTACCCCCTAGATGCAACAAGGCGTATAATACCCCGAGAGGCCTCATATAATCCACTTAGCATATCATAACATAAAGTAATAGAAATGATGTGGAATTTAAAACATTTCAAAACAATCAAAGTCTTTATAAAACGAGCGAAAGTCTAACACAATTGTCTCAAACTATCTAACCAACATGAATAAAGTCTTGGGTCACAGCCCATACAATAGTCCAAGACATAAAATGAAAGACATAAAAGAAAGTGGTGATCACATCCTCGAACATAATGAGGACTCACAAAATCTTCACTTCTTGATCAACTATGAACCTAGCCACGAGTGTGAGAATCAATGTTGCCGGACCCTACATTTGATAAGAATGTAGGCAAAGTATGCATTAGTACAATCATGTACTAAATATGATAGCTTGCATAAACAACATAAACATAATGGTTAGTCAATATAAACCATAAGCATAATCAATGCACATAATCATCATTATAATAAGAAAGGAACATTTTTCAAGAAATCTTACTTATCCTTAGTCAAGAATTGGGTCATCCATCTCTAGTCAAGCTTACCTCATGGAAGGCATCTCATGCAACAGTCCAAGCTATTCATTGCCATAACATAATCACATTATTCATACTTACTTTTAAATACATGGAGATTCGCCTCTTTGCCTAACTTATAAAGGCTAATGGGTATTCGCCTCTTGCCTTACTTACATTAAGATCTTGGGTACTCGCCTTCACAATCACATCATATGACACGGTTACTCGCCTCCACATCATTCATCATAATAGGAACGTCAGGAATCACCTCTTGTTCAATTCTAAGGAATATGGGAAATCACCTCATATCCTTCCCATATGGAGGTCTAGGGTAGTCACCTCTAACCTCATCAATTACATAGTCTTTTAGTCTAGATTCATTTTAGGTGAGCAATCTTTTCAACCTAGAATCGTTCATGTGAGTAAACTTTTCACATTTATACATTCATAATTAAGCATTTCATGTGGGAAGTATCCCTTCCACACTTCAACATCAACAATCAACAATTCATAGTCTAGGTGTTACTCTCAAATCAATACATCTCATGATCATCATCTATGCTCTAACCTCAAGAAATTAAAATCATAATTCATCAATCCTATAAGGATAACCCTAACCCATAAAGTTTCCTTTTATGGCATCAACCCAATTCTATCAATTCTAGGTTAGAATCATGGAATAAGCATGAGTACATGTAATTTCATCCTAAAACATGTATTACTATCTATTAAATCATAAACAATCATTATCCTCTCAATTGGATCAACATTCATCATAACCCACAACATTGGAAGAAACCCTAACTAGAATTGGGGAATTATTCATCAAATTAGGGGAATTCTAGGGGACTCCATGGATGAAAGGAATCCATGAATAAAAACCATCATACCTTACTCACAAAGCCCACAAAAGCTTGAAGATTAGGAGACTTGATCTTGACCTAACTTCAATATCTTCCTTCTTCTTCTTCCTTCTAGAGAGAGAATATTTTAGAGGAGTTTGGGGGTTTCTTTTGGGATTTGACAGAATTACTTGAATGGGGAATTTCGGGGGTTAAAAATACTTATATAGGTGTTCTAGACTTAGGCAAAAGGACACCACTTTAATTTAATTAAAACCAGAAAAGACCCCTAAGTCCTTAAAATAATTGTCCAGCCACGAACCACGAGACCACGACTGACGGACCATGGATGAACCTACGGTTCGTCCTGGTCAAGCGTGGTTTGGTGGTTTGGGACTTGTTTCCTGGACCTCATTACCTACGATTGCTAGACCACGGGGTGTGGACCCACTTACGGTCTTTATGTGCCACCGTGGTCCATGCCTGGACAAACTCTAGGTGATCCTCTCCACGACCCCACCTACGGCTCGTGATTCGACCCACGACCCATGGTTGGGCCTCGTGGATGGCACCTGTAAGTTTTGAAAAGTTCTACATGTCCCTCTTTCGAATTTGGGGTGTTACAAGTGATCTACCAAAACTTCTATGACAAGCTCCAGCGAGTTCACCTATTAGGCTGCTCCACTTTGGGTGCACACTGTCCATTTTGATGGACCCTATACCCAATTTTGTGATACATTGATATGATTAGGTAGACCCAATGCAATTTTCCTATTAATGGGCATAAATTAAGGGATACACTGGAACTTACGTTGATTAAAATTGATGTTCGCCAACTCGCCCATTAACTTTAGGCGATCATACTGCAGCCCGCCGAGTTGGAGGCTGAATTATCATAAGCTAAAGGCAGAATCAGTGGACAACCCTGGTTTGGTGACCCCCCAGAGGAATCGGTGAGCTCCATTCTAAAATAATTTAGGAAGTTCCTCTATCTACGCTTACTAATGTCATTTCTTTGCATAAAGGACACTAAATTTTACTTCTTGATGGGGTGAGGGCACTCGTGCCAATAATTCCTTTTTTATTAGCATGTTGTTTTGATAATGTTTAAGTTAGTTGTTCTCTCTTAGCCTCCTTTCAATTTTGCAGCTACCCTCATGAGTTTTGAAAATCTCTTAAGTTTTCATCGATAAATGATTCAAATATCAACTGTGTTCAATATTGATGTTTTGAATAGTACACATGATGAGCATGATGTATGTGTTGGTGTTGTGAACTTGAAATCGATGTGGCTGCACTTTTAAGGGATCTATTTGAATCTTTTGTTGACTAGCTATGATTCAATTTGAGACTTACAATGAACATCACACATAAACTTTTGATATTTTCAGGCTGTGCTAAATGTGTGTATTTCAAAGTTCCATGTATGGTGAATTCTTACTTGAAAACATGTGTGTGGAATCCTAGAATTTGTGTTGTTAGTCTAATTGTCTAAAATTTGATGATTGTAAGGCGTGGTCTTGGGCAGAAATTTTAAGAGGAAACCCAAACTTTCATATCCTTTGTGACAACCTTGTGAGGCTGTGCATCCATTTTTCCACCATTTGAGGCCAAACTATTTGTTAACAAAAAAACCTCTTGAGATAAATTGTTATGTTTGAAGAGACAACTCCGGCCAAAAGCCTAAGTTGATGGTGTTGAAAGGAAGGAGGAATGAAAGTAAAGTCAAGGACAATAAAAGATGAAATGAGACTTAACTTTGAAGTTTGTTACAAAAAGAAAGAACCCCTCCTTATAAAAAAAGAGAGAAAGAATCATTGTGATGAAAAATATTGAAAAAATGGAAATGAAAAAGAGAAGCTGATGAAATAAAGGGGATCCCGCATAAGGTGTGTGAAAAGTCAATGTTTTAGTTCTCAAATGAAAAAGAATGAAAAAACCTTGAGAAGAGGTGATGATTATTGCAACAATGCTTTGAAATGGTGAAGTGACTAAGCCAAATTGACCATACCTTAACCCTCAGCCCCATTACAAGCCTAAAAGACCCTTCAGATCTTGCATGAACTAGGTTGTGTGATCACTGGAAAATATGGGCAAACCTACGGATGAAGCATTCATGTATTTCTCTTTTGAAAGACTGAGAGTTGCATTGATTCCTTATTTCTTTGTTAATTTTTTTTGTGATAGCATGGAATCGTTCTTTATGTGAGGGCACTTGAATACATCTATTGAAGCATGGTCTTCCATTAGAAAAAAGGCTATGGTGAGCTTGAGCTTGTGTTGAAACTGGCTACTCATCATTTAAAGCTTGTTGATCATGATTGAGTGGTGCATGTTGTTGAGAGTAATCTTGTAGTGGCACTTGCATGTTAACTAACATTTATTACTATTGTAGACACCTTTATTGAACTAATTGTGTTTTTGATTCACTTGAGGACAAGAAAAACTTTAAGTTGGGGGTGTTGATGAGTGGTACATTTTCACTCATTTGAGGCCTATTTAGCTCAACAATTAGTATCCTCAATTATTAAATATGGTCTACTCCAATGATCCTTTGATGATTTGTAGCTATGAAGGCTAATGGACAAGGCAAGGAGAAATGTTTGAAAGAATGGCCAAAACTATAAAAATAAGTGCAAACTATACATTGATGATCGCCAAAACAAGAAAGGCGGATTGCCTAATGGGCACGATATCACCCAAATTTACAGTGCACTAGGCTTATTTCTCTAGGCTGGTTTACGGACTCAAAGAGAAATGGTGACACGCTAAAAGCAAGAGGCGAACAGGGTGAATGTCACCGAATTTGACAATATCGGATGGCAAAATGGATTTTCAAAAGGTGAACAAAGGTGGTGATTGGTGAATAACGAAATGGAAAAGGCGGGCTCGAACACGATCGTCGAATAAGGTGCATACACCTGAAGCCTAGAGCAAGAAAAAGGTGAGCTGAAGCACGATAAACAACTCGTCTAATGATCTCGGTGAGCCCGACTAACATCGCTGAGTGAGAAGTGCATTGAGTTTTTGGCCAAATTATGTGAAACTATAAAGAGCCCAAAGGAGAGAGAAAGAGTAGCTTGAAATTGGTGAGAATAGTTCTGAGTATTGTAGAGAGAGAAATACTCCTCATTGTGTAAAAAATACTTTTTAGTTTTTGGGATTTTTTAATTGATGATCTTGAATTTGCTAAATTGAGTTTGAATTCAAAGTGGATTTGCTTGTAATTTCTCAAATTCATGTTACCCATAACTAATTTCATGCAAGGTATAATCTCTTTGATTTTTAGGATGGGTGGCTAAAAGTCCAATCTCTTGGGGTGTGATTATGGGGTTAAGTGTTGATTTAAATTAGTGGGTATGTTTAATTTCTCTGTTTTAGAACCGTTAATCATCGATTTGAACTATAACCATATATTTAATTCATTAATCAAGGTGGCCAACTTGAATTTAGCTTCGATCTCACATCGGTGCTCGAAAGAGACCGATATGTGTGGGTGATTAGTTTGATGTTTTCGATTTAGTTATGCTTAATTGTAAATTAAAGGTAGTGGGTTGAGTTGAAAATTGCATGAATGACACCGAAAGGAGATTTCATGAAATTGTGTTATGAGATCGAAAGAAGATTAACATAATTAAAGATGACTTAGCCTTTCCATGATTATCTAGTTTTACTGAGCAATTATTTACTACCCCTAGTGATCTCAATGTTCAATCCCCACACCCCAAGCGTCAATTAATCTTGTAAATTCTAGCTTACTTTAATATTGATATAATTGTGTTCCTGAAATGGTGTTGTTAAATTCGGTGGAATCATCCACCCATTTGTCAGGTTTACTACATAAAGATTAGTTGCGAGTTAATTCACTAATTGGATCCTTAACCTTACACAATTATTTATGGGATTCGACCCCAACTCTTAATTGAGTATTTTTATTGACAAAGACCACTCACTCATTAGAATTGTTTTAGTGAGTGATTTGAGTGTTATCAAGTACCCAAGTCTTAATATGATTTTGGTCTTGAGAGGGACTAGTAGGAAGTACCCAAGTCTTGAAGTTAAGAAAATGATCCTTAATAGCCTGATATGATATTTAGGGCCCTCTCCAGTGGGGAAATATATTAAACTTTATGATTAGCTTTCATGGTTATATGTTGGTTAATTGTCTCTCCAACACATTAATAAAATATTGTTTAAACTTATGGCATGATCTTTTTTTTTTTGCATTGACCTTATTCTGATGCTTTATGACTCTAGCTTATCAAGACTTGATATTTTTTTACTTGGTCATGCATTACTACATTTCAAACATATCATGATTTGTGCTCACAAATTTATGCATGTTCTCTATATTCAGCACATTCAAAGTACTAATACATATTTGTGCCTATAATGTTATTAAATTATTAGGCCTGACACTTATCCATCCGGTCTTTGGTAGATTGGATCTTTCAGCGGTGCATGCTAGTTGTGAGTCCTTATGGTTCGAGAGTTGGACAACCTTTTATCAGTTTATTTCTTTCACATCTTTTCAGTTTCATACTAATTCATGGTTTAGGGTTTTGTCCTAACCACATCTACGTAGTAAATACTTATTTCATACTTATTATACCTTCTACATTTCATGTTTTGTTATAAGGATTTTATAATGTTGAGATAGTATGATTTAGACTTCATAAGCTTTATGATTTATTTAATATTGTATATCCTTATCTTATGTAATTTGTTATCTCAAGTAACTTGTTTGGGGCCTCTGGAGGTCCTATTCGTCATGACACATTTACGGTATACTTTGGGTCATGACAGTAGGCATAATATAACAATCAATCTATATGGTCAAGAACCATGTAGTGTCAGTGTCGGCTAAGGCTAAAACAAGTTTAAAGGAGGCAACCAGTTGATAAAATATCACAACAATAACAAGTAATCATAATTGATCAAAACACAATCATACTATACTTTTCTAGGATACTAAGCAAGGAGTAGAGTATCACTGATAGACATTAAATCATATGTTGATAGACAACTCAATAGGAAAAGTATACAAGTCAAATAATGACAATACCAGACCATAACAAGCATAGGCCATTAGGATCATGCAGAAGAGATATAATACCATTAACATACCTTTCGACAAAACCCCAAAAGGTGTCTCTATGAAGCTTAGCCAACAAAAGTAATGCAACAATGCAAAAATCAATAAGGCCATAAGAATGAACCATATGTAATCAATAAGACGCTAATTCCACACTCATAACTAGCAAAGTCCAAACGATAAAATGAGTCCAATTAAAATAAAAATAAGTAGCTAAATCCATTGAAGACATTCTAACAAAACCTTGATGGAGCGATAGGCTCCAGAGGTATCATAACTACGCATACTTCACGCCGCTCAATAAAATAACCATCGTACACGACTCTAATAAGAATCACACCAACCCTCATTAACTTAAGAACCTTAACACCATCAACACACTACAATAATAGCAAAACTGAATAAGACAAAGGGGCTGCCCACATCCACAATATCAAAAACCCCACCACGTGACTCAAAAATAAATAAAAATGATACTAGGATATTGAATCAGGAAGGAGGGTTGTAAAAATAAGATTTCTTCAACTAAAATGGTTGAAATAATAGCTTAAGATACTTCCTCCCTTCATTAATAATAAACGGTGCATAAATTGATAATAATATTATATCTCAACGATGAGCTCTTGATGTAGAGTAATTTCTATTAAACTTTTGAGTTTAGAATCCATGTATGAAAATAGTAATTTGAAGCTTTTTTAAAATCCAAATGCCCCATCAGGGGTTTATATAAAAGGAATAAAACAATCTTACAACTACCAAACCCAAAAGTTGTTCGGTCCAAAGAAAATTAGAAAAAAAAAAGAAATAATACATATACGACTAACTAAAATAAATAAAAAGAAATAAACAAATACATCAGAATGGAAAGAGCTTCATGAGGTTTCAAAACCCCATTTCAAATCTTCTTCTTCGATCAGCCGCGCAAAAGCTCTTTATACATGGTTTTCTCGACACCACTGTAGTTGTCCGACCTTCATCTTCTACAAACAATATTATGTCCGTCTTGTAATCACTTAAATGCCAAAAATCTCACAGATGTTATGATTCGTAACCAATGAAGACATTTTCTATATGAATGTGGTAGATCTATGCTGGAATTGAAGGTATGTGATTGTGAACTTCACACCGAAAAGGAATGAACTAAGATAGCCAATTATTTGAAAAAACCACGATGATCTGTTGCGCCTTTTTTGCCTTATTTATCAACTTTAATTTTATCTTCTCAATAGATTGAACCCCAAAATGGTTAATACCACTGTTTAAAAAGAGGAAATTCCAGCTGAAAGAATAAGATAGCTTATTGGTTGAGGCATATCATATGTGAGTTGAAGTGTTGTTTTCTCAATATCATAGCATCCTGTAACTTGTGTTATGTATTCTCCGTATTCTTAGATTCGGCATGTTTTCTATTTCTGGTTGAATGATTATTTGTACCTATTGAGGTGTTTCTCTTATGTTATAGAATTTTTTCCTGTTTGTAACTACAAAATCAAAAGCAATTTTAGCAAAACAATCCGCTACTGAGTTCCCTTCTTGGTACATATGCATCCCTTCCTCTTCTATTTCCATCATCAGTCCCTTAATGTAGCCTACATCCAGATATATTAACCAAGGGGCCTCCCAACTTGCACATAATATTTTCGGAGCGATTAACGAATCTATTTCAATGATCAGGGGTACTAGGTTGTATTCAACAGAGTAGTCTATACCCATTCTAATGGATTGTTTTTACACTTCAATAACTTAACCATTCTCCATCACCGTTGATTCAACATATATCATCCTCCCCTTTTAATCTCTTATACAGAAAGACATTGAACCTATTCAATGTTTTACAGCTCCATTACTATTGCACTTGAATTTACCCCTAGGAGGGTGTAGCCATCTCACAATCTTAGTTTGAAACAATGAAGTATACCCTTCGAGAAACTTCAATGGGCAAATCATTTGAATGTCTTTTAGCCACATGTATCTGTACCTAGTAAACAAATATACATTTTTGTGTGTCTCCAATATTATGCTTTGTCTAGATATACTACCACCATGCTTGATCACATTCCTTCTCTTCCAAATTTTCCAATTTACAAAAGTAGGAACGACTTTAAATATTAGTTTAAATTTAGTAGCACAATCTGCCTTCCACCATTCCTCCAAGGTTTGTTTGATATGCACCACCTGAAAATGTAGACTAGTAGCCTCAATCAATAACCTCCAAGTATGATATGAGTCAATACATTCAATATATAAATTTACAAAGGTCTCTTGTACATTACTGTTACAGCAACAACATATCTCAGAGTTAGTAATACCTCTTCTAATGAGCACTTCCCCAATAGGAATTCTCCTAAATCACAACCTCCATAAAATGAATGACTCTTTAAAAGGTAGTACTTTCACCCATATGTTTAATATCTTCTCAATAGGCTCCTTTTTATTTCTACATAAATCCCATGGTGATTTAAACTTAAATTTTCCAAACCCACTGGGCATCCACCAGGTTTGTCTCTTTCCTGTGAAGGAGTTAGACTTTCCAAGATTCTATTAACATGATTATATATTTCCTCATCAAGATTATATTGTAGTACTGTCTGATCCCATCCATCCTAATTAAACAACTGATTAACAGATTCCAACTGACGATGATCTTGATTCAGATTCATATGATTTTGTAGGGTTCCCGATTGAGTCCAATTATCAAACCATACACTAGCATGTCCTCCTTTGGTACCCACCATATCTCCTGATCAAAGAAATCCCTTGCGAATTACATATTCTTTCATACATGAGTTCCACCTTTCCATTCTATTATTTGTGGAATGTGCCTCTTACAATACTTATTCCACTTATAGTTAGACCACATTGTATTAGTCGTTCTAAAGTTCCACCGTAACATATAAAATAAAGCTTTAGAGAGGTCAAATAAAGACATAAATCCCAATCCTTCTTCTTCTTTAGGCACACAGACATCCTTCCATGCTATCTTGTGGTTAGATCTTCCCTCGTCTTTAAAGTTCCACATGAATTTAGAAAACATACTATGAATATCATGTATTACACACTTGGGTGGGGGTTAAGGACAGATAAAAGATAAATAGGGATGCACTGAAACAGACAATTTAACAGAAGAATTTTACCCCCAAACATCAAAAGCTTTCCCTTCCACAATTGTAACTTGTCTTGGATCTTTTTTATTAATATTTTAAATGTACCTTCTTCTTAGCATGACCAATAGGGTAGCCTAGGTATGTTAAAGGAAATAAACCTCTTGAGAAACCAGTGATCTCCTCCACTAACTTTCTAGAAGCATGTGCTGCCTTGTTTTGAACATAATATGAGCTCTTATCTTTATTGATCAATTGTCCTGATTCTTCCTCATATTCTTTCAAAATTCCCATTATACGCTTTAAAGATTTTTTGTCAGCAGCTGAAAAAATAATAGTATCATCAGCATAAGACATATGATTCAATTATCACTCCATTTAGGCAGTCCATAACTTTTATAATCATATGTCTCAAATAATTGATTCATAGTTCTAGATAACATTTCTACGGACAACATAAAAAGAACAGGTGATAAAGGATCTCCTTGCTTGACCCCTCTTGTAGAGTCTAAAATTCCATGAGCCTGCCCATTAATAAAAACTGAATACCAATTATTAGCAATAAGTCTCCATATCAAGTCTAGAATTTCAGCATCAAAACCCATCTTCTCTAAAACTCTAATTAAAAAATTTCACTCTACACTGTCATATGCTTTTGCCATGTCCAGCATTATAATCACATTATAACACCTGCCCCTTCGCCTTATATCACATATAACCTCCTTAGCTAGCAACATATTTTCAGTGATATTACTTCCTTTAACAAAGCCAGATTTATTTTGTGATATCAATATAGGAAGATAACATTTAATCCAATCATAAACCAATCTTACAATGATCTTGTTTAAAAAGTTACTTAGACTAATTGATCTAAGATCTGAGAAGGACTGGGTAATATCCTTTTTAGGTATTAGAACAAAATAAGTCTAGGTAATAGATTTTAGTAGAGAAACACCCTGGAAAAAGGCATGCACAATTTGTATTATATCACGGCCCATAATGTCCCAGCATGTCGGATAGAAATGTCCAGTAAAACCATCAGCCCAAGCACTATCAACATTTAATTCAAAGACCACCTTTTTAATTCCTTCTACGTTAGGTAGATCTTTGGGAAACTCATTATCTTCCTGCAATATCTTTGGTTGAATACCCTGTGAAAGAGTAATTTCCTCATTTATATCTCCTCTAGTGAATTGCTTTTAAAAAAACAAACTCATTCCCTTATGATCAGATCATTAGATTATGTCCACGTGCCTTCTTCCTTGAGGATTCTCTTTAGTGTAAGAGTTTTCCTTCTTCCCCTAGCAAGGCAATGGAAAATTGTAATATTTCTATCTCCTTCTTCAAACCATTGTACACTAGCCTTTTGCCTCAAAAACACTTCTTCATAATGAAGATAAAGCTTTAACTCTGCATAGGCTCTTTGCAATATTGATTTGGTAACTCGTGAAGGGTCTTATTTGATTAATCTCTCTTTAATCGTCACAATATCCTCTGTAATAGAAATCAACAAATTACTCTTGAAGAGTTGTTGCCTTGCATCTAAGTCTTATTGAAAAGACTTTGATGAGGATCCACTTCGCAAATGTGGAGGGCCTTCCACGAACGCAGGACCCAAAAATATGGCAATGGCCCCGCCAATGTGATGAGGGCCCAGCGAACCCGGCTAAGGAGAAACTGGTTCCCCGCGATCGCATTAGGACCCTGCAAATGCGGCCTCAAGGTCTGACCTCCGCAAACATGACCAAGGGCCCGCAAATACGAAGGGCAAAAATGGCCTGCACAGTAGAATATGAGTTGGTGTAGGCAATTTTAAAATCTCTAACGGGGCATTCTGAATTCGTTCAGAAACTTGTGCGTGCAAACTAGATATGCAATCCTACCATATTCAACATTTTGGACTCAATATAAAAGTTACATTTCCTGTACAAGGTCATCTTGACCAAATAGTGCGTCCCACCCATAAACTCAATTTTAATCCAAAGTCCACAAAGGGGATCGAAATCAGTCCAGACGCTTTGAGATCCAAATAGTGGGTAATTCAAAAAAAATATCACCAATCTAGAGCTAACCACACTGATGAAATTTTCATTCAAGCTCATTACTCACAATGTTGAGTAAAGTCAAACAACGGCCTTTACTTGAACGTTAAAATGCCTAATCGTATATATTTGTATTTAAAGTGGAGTCATGCCGACTATACTCCCAGAATTAAATAACCCTTCCAGACCTGATGGAATCGTGTGTATAAGATTCTGAGGTCATCTTCTTGAACTTTTGATGAAAATTGACTGTTCAAGTTTGAAAAAGCTCCAAACACTAAAACTTGTACAAAAACAAAATGAACAACTAGGTGACCGAACCGTTTGTCCCAAGAAATCATAAATGACTAGGGACCGACCAATGTTTTTTTCTTCCCCATATTGGTTGAAGTAGATTATCAACTATTAATTCTAACTTTCACATAATAAAAAAATAAATGTCCTTATAAAACACCATGTAGATGAACCACCTCTCGAATGTAGATATGAGCCAACCTATCGGCACTGAATCATGACTGAACAGTGTGGAAGTGTGCTGACTAGGTAAATCCATCAACGATGACCCAAATGTAATCAACACCTCTAGAAGTCGGAGGAAAACCTACCACAAAGTCCATAGTTATGTGATCCCACTTCCACTCTGGAATGGTCAATCTTAGAAACTCACCACCAAGTCATAAATGGTCGACTTTAACCTACTGGGAACTCATACAATGGGACACATAGTCTACAATATCTCTCCTCATGTCGCCACACCAATAATGCTACCATAATTTATGATACATCTTCGATGTACCCGGATTGATAGAGTATCTGGAAACATGGGCCTCACGAAGTATCAGCCGGATAAAACCCCCAACTCTCACAACACAAATGCAACCTAAAAACCTCATCTGAATATAGGGTAACCTAACCAGCATCACCCACTAACACTTAATCTTAAAGTGCACCAAAACCTCATCCTTAAACTAACATCTACCGATCTGGTAAATAAAAGAGCGTTGAACTCCCACATAGGCTAAGACATGCCTAGAATCTAAAACAACAAACTGAATGATCTGATTAGCGAAAGATTGAATGCCCAAAGTAAATGGTTGCTCCACAGTATATTGGAAGACTAGACAACCCATACTCACTGCCTTCCAGCTCAAGGGATTCACTACTACCTTCACCTTTCTTGGATTATAGAGAATAGAGAGGTCATAGTCCTTCAAAAGTTCAATATAATGAAACTACCTCAAATTAAGGTCCCTGAAGCTCATAAAATAATGAAAGTTTCTATGATATCCATATAGGTAGTGTCTCCAAAACTTTAGCACAAATTTACCGCATTAAACTCTAAGTCGTGAGTGGGGTTGTATTTCTCATGTACCCTAAGGAGCCTCACCAAATAAGAAATAACCCAGTCCAACTGCATCAATATAAGACCTAAACCAATTCTTTATGCGTCACAATAGACCGTGAAGCCCTCACCCTCAATTGAAAGAGTTAATATCAGACTAGTAATCACCATCTCCTTGACCTATTGAAAGTCCAACTCACAATCCTCAGACCACTCAAAGGGAACCTCGATATGATTCAACCGGGTCAGAGTTGTTATAATGATGGAGAATTGTAACACCTCGGAATATAGTACGCTAAGCAAGGGTGATGAGTTCGAGATTTCAACTCATTTAAGGCTTTGTTTTGATATTATAAATATCCTCAAATGCCTAATTTATGCTCTAAACTGATGTTAAAGCGTTGATTGGATGCTATGAAGGCTAAAGAGCAAGGCAAGGACATGACAGGACCAAAAGGAACTAAAAAGCTGAACAAGTGAAGAAAAGCGATCCTGGTGATCACCAAGAGCACTCGGCGCACTGCCGAGTGGCTGTTTAGCTAGCCCAAAGTTCTAGCATGCCAACCTTGGATAAAAAACCAAGTTGGCGACAGAAAGGGGCAGTCGGCAAATCAGAAATCGACTCCGCGATAGCAAGGTTGATCGCCCAAAGTTACAGGACTTGGGAGGCTAATAACCATTGCAAAATGGCTATGGAAGGGAGCAAAAGGCGTATCGCCGAACCACTCGACGAAGCGCGATTTATTCCGCCGATTGGACTTTCAGGCCAAAACGCAGGAAACTATAAATTTGAAATTTTAAGGATTTTTCAGAGAGTTCTGATCCCCAAGTTTTAGACTTAGAGTTTTCTCTTAGTTTTTCAATTCTTATTGTAGACTTTGAGGATTTATAAGATAAATTTTGAGTATTTGCAAGTGGGTTCTTGAATTTAACCATTTTGGAATATTGTAAAGGCTTGGAGACTCTTAACTGATGGCTAATCGAGTTGGTAATTGTTTTTACCTTTTTATGATGTTTATCTAAAACCCCAATTCTTAGGGTGTGATCATGTGATATGGGCTGAATTAGCTTATGGGTATTGTTATTTACTTATTTTAAGGCTTAATTAAAGTGGGTTTAATCGTTAGCTTAGTTTTAATCAAAGAATTGTAGTTGCAAATGCAATTCTAGTCTAGAGTTTTGGGCTTGCTTGAGAGAGAGGTTTTAGAACCAAAGCCTTCGATTAATGATTGTTGTTACTGGGTTGATATGGGCTTAGATCGAAAGAGTAAATCCTAAATCTGATTCTACCCATCTAGCTCGAGAGAGTGGATGAATTAAGGTGTGGGCTGTTCTTATTTGCTAAGCTAGTTGATGTTCGAAAGAAATCACTTGAATCGGGGTAGTTGTTCGAGAGAAAGCTATCTTACTTATATTCTAGCCTACCCACTTATATTTAGCTATTTGTTAGTAATTTCAATTTCCTATACAGTGAAATTTACCTATAATCGATCACATCCCAAGAATTCCTCTCTATATTGTTATTTTCCTCGTGTTTGATTGTGGTGTAGTTGCTAATTGACAATTGAAACCCCCCATCTAACATGCGTTGTCACACCTTAGATTATTTACGTGTTTGCGATAATTTCCATTTCTATAACCGAATAGGCCACTTTTTAACTTCATAACTAAATTTAAACACGTACCGCTCCCTGTGGGTTTGACCCCAACTCTTAGTTAGGTTTTATACTGATTAACTATTGTCTACACCAAGAATTGGATGAGGTGTATTTGAGACGTCTATCAAAATGGCACCGATACCGGGGAGTGGTGTTGTTTAGAATTCTATTATTGAAGTTTGAATTTTGATCTTTTTGTGTTATAGTTGAATCGACTTACTTTGTTTGTGTTTGTGTTTGCTGTGTTGAACACAAGAAGAAATAAGCGTAAATGGGAGAAATGGTTATCAAGTTGGCCACCAAGACGATGTAGGGAATTTGAACGATGTTAACGACCCTATCCAATTGGGTGGTGTCAGGGCTATACGTCTACCTCCTGCTGAAGGGAACGCTGTTTTTCACATCACTAGCACAATGCTTCAGCTCCTAAAATTGAAAGGATTGTTTGGAGGGCTGGCTCATGAGGATCCCCATGAGCACATTCAGAATTTCGTTGATGTTTTTGGACCGTTCTCATTCAAAAGCATTTCTAAAGAATCGGTCCTTCTTCGAATATTTCCATTCTCTTTGATGGTAGAAGCCAAAAAGTGGTTGGCTGATCTTCTGAGAAACTCCATTACCACTTGGGATGAGTTGACCGCACCTTTCTAGGTGAGGTAATTTCCCCCATCAAGGGTGATGACATTAAGGAATAGCATTCAAGGGTACAAATGCTTGGAAGGCGAACCAATCCACGAGACGTGGCTGAGGTTTCAAAAGCTATTATTCCAGTGCCCAACTCATGGGCTGCCTCACGATGTCTTGTTGCAATACTTTTACATGAGTCTTGACTAGGTGAACAAAGGGGTTGCTGATCAACTTGTTCCTTGTGGTATAATGCAACAGCCTAGGGAGGTCGCATCTTAACTCCTAGATCGCATGACCAAAATCAATAGACCATGGTACACTCGTGAGGACAAAGTATCTCCTCTCACCTTTAGAATGACAAAAGAGAAGATCGAGCAGGATCAAGAGAGAGACCAAAACATGGCAAAAATGATGACCCAACTGGTCTTATTATCGAAAAATGTGATGGGTAGTGAGTTGAAGAGTGTAAATGTTGTGGGTGTTGGTGGAGCAAACCCCAAAGAGGCAGAATTTGAAGCATTGTACAGTGAGGAAGTGAAATTCCTTGCAAATCAAGGAGGAGATTTTCATCAAAACTATCAAAGGCCGGGTGGAAATCTGGGTTGGAACAGAGATGATGGATGGAGAGATCGTAACAGAGAATGGCGTGATTGTAACGCCACTTGGAAGGAAAGAGAGGGTGACAATGATAGGTACATCCTACCTCATGAGCGTCAAAAGCCCAAGGAACCAAGGGCTGACTCGGAAAATGTCCACACTGAAGACATGCTCTCACGCATTCTCAATAAGGTAGAAGGGTCGGATAAAGTTTTGAAAGAAATGAAAGAAGACGTCTCTACACTTAACCAGACGGTCACCTCATATTTAGTGTCAATCAAGCAAATGGAGACACAAATGGGTCAAATCTCGACTCATTTGAATCCAAGGCGAAAAAGAGGGTTGCCTAGTGACACAATGTCAAATTCCAAAAATGAAGTTTGAGTTGGTATCTCTATCGTGCCACGACGTTAAATAAAGCGCTTATTGGGAGGTAACCCAAGTCTTTGATGTTTTAAATTTTGTTTTTGAATAACGGGCGTTGATTTTACAGGTTGAAAAGTGAAAAGTGCTCGGAAATGGCCAATTAAGCTAGCCGAAAGTCCAGTCGATGACTCGCCGAAGAGGTCGGCGAGCCCGACTTGGACCGCCGTTGGAACCACCCAGCTTGATGGGGAATTCTGTAAAACTCATCGAGCCAAAGCACCACTCAGCGCATCACCGAGTGGGTCGGCGGGCACGACTTACTCCACCGACTGGCAAGCGAACTGAAAGGTTTTAAAGGGCCAAACAGTTTTAAATTAAAAAATCCTTCATTTTCTAATCTTTTCAACTCCCGTACTCTCACCCCAATGTTAGTCTTTCATATTTTTGTATTTTTACCTTCGTTTCGCTTGGGATCTTTGCTCGGATTGTGTAAATTCTTTGCCGCCTATCTTTTAAAATTCATTTTTAGCATAAAGATTGGTTTTCTGAACCCTGAACTCTATATGTGGTTGAACTAGAATGAAATCAGTATTTTGATGTTGAATATTGTTTGTTAATCATTGTATGAGTGTTTGTTTGCCTAATTTTAAGTGAAATCGTAACTATTCGGCCTTTAAGTGTGATTCCCGTGTCTTTGCTTGTTGAAATTGAGTCAAAATTATTGGGTTCTGCTACATTTTTTTTGGGTCTAGCGGGATGAAGTTTGAGTAACCCCGGATTGTGCCAAATGTCTTAGTTTGTCCGATGATAGAGCGGTTGATGTCAGTTTTAAGGACAAAAGACGTCAAATAGCAAATTTTGGCAAAATAGAGGGAAGTCTGAGTACCTGAAAGGCATGGGTAGTATGGGTCTTGCTTTAATTTTATAGTGTAGGTGTTTAATTTTGATTTCGTGGGCTGCGGGTTTAATTTTGAAGAATGGGGTGAGAAACCGGCACATTGGGCCGTTTGGCGAGCTGAGTCGATCTCCCTGAATGGTTCGGTGGTTCACCTAAGTCCCCATAGATCACCCATAATTTCCTTACAATGTTGAGTTTGATTCTGTAACGTTTTGCGATACGCCTAAGCTCGCCGAGTTCACTCAGCGACTCGCCGAAAGTACTTCTTGATCGCCCTTAAGCGCCCCAATTCCTTAAAATACACTGTAACTTTTGGCGAGTTACTTTTAGTTCGCCGATTGGTGTCGGCTATCTGCCGAAAGGCCCTGGAAATCGTCGACCAGCCTTGAGTTTTTGAAATGCTTGTGCTGGAACTTTCAGCGAGCCCGACTTGGCTTGCCAAAGTGATTCGGCGACTCGCCGACCGGTTCGGCTAGTCTTTCTGCAACTTATTTTCTACACTTTTTCTGGAACTTTTTCTAACATTTTTCTATGTTGTTTGCAGGAATGGCTAGACCCAAAGTTTTCGGATGAAACATGCCGCCCTAAAAGCGGGCACGAGGAGTCATTATAAATGAGGAGGGATCTGCTTTCTGAGCAAAGGCCAAGAAACTACCTCCATAGGGAGGTAAGGGAAAAGGCAAAATACCCGCGATTGTGATGCCGGAAGAGGCTAGCTCAGACAGTGAGGGAGTATACGAGACACACCTCACTACCTCCGACAGTGAGGGGGAATCGCAGAGTGATTCTCAGGATCCTATCTCTGAGCCTGAGGATGATCAGTTACTTAAGGCCAGGAGAGCAGAGCTACGGTCCAAGGGGATGAATGATCCGTCTAGGATCCCAGTACCTCCGGCATAGACAGTAGTACAGGCACCCCTGTGCAGGGTCCTCCTCCCCAGTCACTCAACCGACTAAAGGCTGTAGGATTGTGGACCATACTAGAGGAGAAGAGACTGTCTACCAATGGTGTGGTGGATAGACATACAGAGGTGTGGGACACTCTCAGGTTCCACAAATTCGAGGTTTTAACCAAACCCCGTGGCCCATACATTCCTACTTGGGTCTGGGAGTTCTACTCAGCCTACTGTGACTTGGTGCCTCAGGGGAAGAAAAAGGCTAGTGCCTTCAAGACGGTGGACATTGTGGTGGTCCGAGGAAAGAAGGTTAAATGCAGCAGCGATGAAATAAATATTGTGTTTGGGCATGCTTCCGACTTCATACATGATTACCAAAGTATGATAACGACAAAGACTCTGGATGACCTAAAAGGTTGGGTGGCCCCCCTTCTCTCCGACATTACCTCGAGGTGGATTGAGACTGGAGCTTCGATAGAGAAGAAGGATCTTAATGTGGAAGCTAGATATTGGTTTGGTTTTATTAGCAGCACGATCATGCCGTCCCAAAATGAGTCTATCCTCTGCCACCTAAAAGCCTCCTGTCTTGGGTCCATCATTGCTAGGAAACGGCTAAATCTGGGTTTGATTATTGAGTCGGAGATGGCCATGAGGGCCAAGCAACTCATGACATCACTTCCATTCCCGATGTTAATAACTAAACTATGCAGACGGGCCCATGTTCCTAGAGATGAGAAGACGGATGTGGAGGGGACAACTACCTTCTTTACTGACATCCGGTATATTGAGGCCGGGTACTAGAGGGATGAGGCTCATAGAAGGAGGGTAGCCCCGGTGGACACATCCCCGGATGTTTACATTGATATGATACCTTCAAAGGCAAGCATGCCTACTCCGGCCACTGGGCCGTAAGGTACTTCTAGGTCCACTCCTTCTGCGACCCCGAGAACTTCTGTTGCTGCCCCTCCCCCTTAGATCTGCTGTTGCTTCTACTTCTAGGCCTCCGATCACCCAGGTGATGCTGTTCAAGATGGGGCATTTGGCCCATTCCGCTGATGTGCATGCCTCCCGACTAGAGGCCGCTATTCCTGGGATGATCGAGAGAGCCATTACTGCTGCTTTGACACCCCTCAGAGATTCTATTGATGCCCTCACCAGGGAGCTAGTGATGCAATGACGACCTTGAAGGTTGATATTACTGGGTTGAGGGAAGATGTGGACCAGTTGAAGTCCACTGAGTTTACTTCACTATTTGGGATGGTGGAGATCCCAGATGTCCTGATCACCGATATTCCAGCTTGTTCTAAGGCACCTCCGGCCACTACGACTGGAGATAAGACTAGAGCTGATAATGCTGATGCTGATTCCGAGGCTGAGACGGATGAAGAGCAGCTTGGTGATCTAGAGAAGGTGGTCTATGATGATTTGGTTGACTTGGAGGGTGCCATGTATGAGACTGCGAGACAGGCATCGCTTTAGGATACTACTATGGTGGGCTCCAGTGGAGCCAAGAATGCTGAGACACCGGGCACTGATGCCCAGACAGAGGGAGTTGTGGATATGCAGACTTCACCCTAGGCTTATCCTGGCAGGATGATTCTTTTACCTCCTTCCTTGTCACTTTTTAGACTATTTTTGTTTTTAGTTGCATTTGAGGACAACTACATATTTTGCTGGTGGGGTGAGGTATTTCCATACCTACCTCTTTTGTGGTCTGTTTTGTGAATATTGTTTTTCAATTGCTGTTTTGTGAATATTGAGCTTATTGGGTTATATATATATTTTGGTTGTGGAATTGTGGCCCATTGTTTTGATAGAAAATGGTTTTGACCCAAATTTTAAAATTTTGCCACCTCTTTTGTGTGTGATTGTGGCTGTTCTTGTGAAAATTTGAGTGTCGGTTATGGTCAACACCGATGACTTGAATAGTACTCTTAGCTGAACAAAATGAATGTGTGGCTATGATGAGGTAAACGAAGTTACATAGGCAATATGTGAACTTTGACCATCTTGTTGTGACTAGCCGATTATCAATGAAGTCTCTTGTGATGAACATTGCATACTAGCTAGAAAGTGTGGAGTCTTGTTAGATAATTGTATCATTTCCTTGTGTGGTGAGATAGTATTGAACATCATGCTTGGTAACACCTAAAATTTGCCTCGTTGGTCCGACTGATTGGGTGATGCAAGTAATAGACATGATCTTAGGCAAATTTTTTGAAGAGTGAGCCTATTTAAAAACATACCTCTTTGTGGCCAACCTTGTGAGAAGTGTTAATCTTGCTTGGCCCCTTTTGAGACTAACCATTTCTTGAAAGAAACTTGAATAATTGTGACCTCTTTTTATCCCTTAACCCATAACTTTCATTAAGAATAGTTTGTTTGAATAGCCAACTTAGGCCAAAAGCCTAAGTTGGGGGTGTGGTGAAAAAGAAGGCGAATCAAGAAATGTAAAATATTCCCCCGAGTTGGATTGTTTGGAAAATAATGGAACGCCTACATATAAAAAAAAGAAGAAAGAGAAAAAGGAATGAAAAAGAAGAAAGAAAAGAAAAAGACTGAAAAAGCGAAAAGTTATGAAATAAAATTGAGAAAATAGCAAAAGAAATGGGGTATCCGGTGATTTACGTCTAGTTGAATAATGGGGTGAAATATGATCATGTTTGAATGATAAAGAGAAGGAGAAAAGGATTTTCAAGCCATACATCATGAAGGTAGGAGCCACTAAACCTAAATTGCCATACCATTGCACTCAGTCTCATTACAAGCCTTAAAAAGACCCTTTTGATCTTGAGTGAGCTGAAACGAATGTTGATTGGAAAATAAGGGCAAGACTATGGGTGAAGTCGTGCATGTGTTCATCTTTGTGAGTGTGAGAGTTGTATGTGATTCTGGGACTTTAAATTGCTGTGAAATTTTGTGTGAATATGGAATCATCTTTGTTGTGAGGGAATTTAAATACATTTGTTGAGCTTGAACTTGCATTTGAAGCAAGCATTGTGAGCTTGAGTACTCTTGATGATGGTGAGTCATAATTTGAAACTTTGAGTGCAGAATTGATCATTGTATGAGTAATTTGAACCTTGTTGTGTGCATTTATATTGAGTCTTATGCAACACTATTTGTAGACATCGTTGTTGAACTGATTGATCTTGACTTTTACTTGAGGACAAGCAAAAGTTTAAGTTGGGGGTATTGATGAGTCCGAGATTTTGACTCATTTAGGGCTTTGTTTGGATAGTATAAGTGTCCTCAAATGCCTAATTTATGCTCTAAACTGATGTACAAGTGTTGATTTGCAGCTATGAAGGCTAAAGAGCAAGGGAAGGACATGACAGGACAAAATGGAACTAAAAAACGGAAGAACTGAACAAAAGCGATCCTGGTGATCGCCAAGTCCACTCGACGCACCGCCCAATAGCTCTTTAGCTCGCCCAAAGCTCCAGTGTGCCATCCCTAGAGAAAAAACCAAGTTGGCGACAGAAAGGGGAAGTCAGTGAATCGTTGATCCACTCCACGACAACAACTTTGATTGCCCAAAGTTACAGGACCTGGGAGGCTAATTACCATTGCAGAATGGCGATGGAAGGAAGCAAAAGGCGGATCGCCGAACCACTCGGTGAGGCACGACTTATTCCGCTGAGTGGACTTTCAGGCCAAAAAGCAGGCAACTATAATTTGGAAATTTTGAGGAGTTTTCAGAGAGTTCTGATCCCCAAGTTTTAGAGTTAGTGTTTTATCTTTGTTTTTTCATTCTTATTGTAGTCTTTGAGGATTTCTAAGCTAAATTTTGAGGTTTTGCAAGTGGGTTCTTGAATTTAACCACTTTGGAACATTGTAAAGGCTTGGAGACTCTTACCCAGCTGATGGCTGATCTAGTTGGTAATTGTTTTTACCTTTTTATGATGTTTAGCTAAAACCCCAATTCTTGGGGTGTGATCATGTGATTATGGGCTGAATTAGTTTATGGGTATTGTTATTTACTAATTTTAATGCTTAATTGAAGTGGGTTTAATCGTTAGCTGTGTTTTAATCTAAGAATTGTAGTTGCAAATGCAATTCTAGTCTAGAGTTCTAGGCTTGCTGGAGAGAGAAGTTTTAGACCCAAAGCTTTCGATTAATGATTGTAGTTATTGGGTTGATATGGGTTTAGCTCGAAAGAGTAAATCCTAAATCCACATTCTACCCATCTAGCTCGAAAGAGTAAATCCTAAATCCACATTCTACCCATCTAGCTCGAAAGAGTTGATGAATTAAGGTGTGGGTTGTTCTTATTTACTAAGCTTGTTGATGTTCGAAAGAAATCACTTGAATCGGGGTAGTTGTTCGATAGAAAACTATCTTACTTATACTCTAGTCTACCTACTGATATTTAGCTGTTTGTTAGTAATTTCAATTACCCGTACAGTGAAATTTGCCTATAATCGATCACATCCCGGTCATTCCTCTCTATATTGTTATTTTCCTCGTGTTTGATTTTGTTGTAGCTGCTAATTGACAATCTAATACCCCCATCTGAGATTCGTTGTCACACACTTAGATTTATTTACATGTTTGCGATAATTTCCATTCCTATAACCGAATAGATCACTTTATAACTTCATAATTAAATTTAAACATATACCGCTCCCTGTGGGTTCGACTGCAACTTTTAGTTGGGTTTTATACTGATTAACGATCGTCTACACCTAGAATTGGATGAGGTATTTTTGAGACGTCTATCAAAGGGATAAAGTGAGAAGTCACAAGCCAAGGACTGAGCCTGGGCACCCTTCACGAAAGCCCAAATGATCCGTGAAGGACACCACGAGGCATGGTGTAGCCCGGGAAGGCTCACAGTGTTGAGCCAAATAGGGATCCGCTCCCACGAGAACCTAGACGGCTCATGGTGAGAACCACGGCGCGTAGTGATGCCAGTGAAGGGTCGTGGAGTGGGTCATGAGGGGAGAGGGATTTGGCGTGAGTTTTTTTAGTCCACTAGTCAAGGACCACGACTGCCACTACGGCCTGTGAAGTCTATGACGGCTCGTGATAGTGGTCGTGTGGTTGACTAAGGTAGCTTAGGGCCTTCCAAAGCCACTGGTAAAGGACCACGGCTGCCACTACGACCCGTGAAGTCCCTGATGGCTCGTGTGGGCCTCAATCTAGAGGTTCACATCAGCTGTAAGTTAAGGGTAGTTGGGTCTTTTCCAGATTTCTTTATAACAATACTATTTCGTTTTGCATATTCCCAGGACCCTATATAAGTGATTTTAACACCAAATTAATTCATTCTCTTCAAATTCACCAAAAGAAATTGAGTTCTTCCTCTCCAAAATATTTCTCTCTCTAGAAGTTTGAAGAAGAAGATTCAAGCTAGGGTTTAAGGTCAAGCCTCCATTCATCAATTTCTTTTTGTCTTTGATAAAAAGGTATGATAGCTTTTCAACCATGGAACCCTTGCATCCATGAAGCCCCCAAGTTGTCCAAATTAAAAAGTAGAAATTCCATAATTTGAGTTAGAGATTTCTTTAAAGTTATGGGTTCTTATGAAGGTTGATTGAATAATGATTAATTATGCATGAATTTAGAGGATTCTATACTTTTATGATGAAATTCCATGTACCCATTCTTAACCCATGTTTCTAAGAATAAATTGATTTAAAATGGGTTTTACTCCATAAAAGGAGAATTTATGTATTTATGCGTATTCTTATAGGATATATAAGATACGATATGAATTTCTTTGAGATTGAACCATTGATGAGTCCGAGATTTCGACTCATTTAGAGCTTTGTTTTGATAGTATAAGTGTCCTCAAATGCGTAATTTATGCTCTAAACTGATGTTGAAGCGTTGATTTGCAGCTATGAAGGCTAAAGAGCAAGGCAAGGACATGACATGAAAAAAGGTACTAAAAAGGTGAAGAAGTGAGAAAAGTGATCCTGGTGATCGCCAAGACCACTCGGCGCATCGCCGAGTGGCTCTTTCGCTCTCCCAAAGTTCCAGCCCACTGGAAGAACCAAATTGGTGACAAAAATGGACAGTCGGCGAATCACAGATCGATTCCGCGATGGAAACTTTGATCGCCCAAAGTTACAGGACCTGGGATGCTGAGGACAAATTCAAAATGGCGATGAAAGAGAACAGAAGGTGGATCGCGGAACCACTCAGCAAGGCTCGACTTATACCACCGAGTGGACTTTCAGGCCAAAATGCAGACAACTATAAATTGGATTTTAAAATCGATTTTGAGGAGTTCCCCGATAGTATTGATCCCCAAGTTTTAGAATTAGAGTTCTCTGTTAATTTTTTAGTTCTTATTGTATACTTCGAGGATTTCTAAGCTTAATTTTGAGGATTTGCAACTGGGTTTTTGAATTTAATCACTTTGGAGCATTGTAAAGGCTTGGAGACTCTTACCCTGCTGATGGCTAATCTAGTTGTTAACTTTTTTTACCTTTTTATGATGCTTAGCTAAAACCCCAATTCTTGGGGTGTGATCATGTGATTATGGGTTGAATTACCTTATGGGTATTGTTATTTTCTGACTAAAATGCAGAATTGAAGTGGGTTTAATCATTAGCTGTGTATGTATATATTAATTGTAGTTGCAAATGTAATTCTAGTCTAGAGTTCTGGGCTTTCTTGTGATAGAAGTTTTAGAATCAAAGCTTTCGATTAATGATTGTAGTTATCGGGTTGATATGGGTTTAGCTTGAAAGAGTAAATCCTATATCTGATTCTACCCATCTAGCTCGAGAGAGTGGATGAATAAAGGTATGGGCTGTTCTTACTTTCTAATCTTGTTGATGTTCAAAAGAAATTACTTGTATCGGGGTAGTTGTTTCGAGAGAAAACTATCTTACTTATAGCCTAGCCTACCCACTGATATTTAGCTATTTGTTAGTAATTTCAATTACCCATAGAGTGAAATTTGCCTATAATTGATCACATCTTGAGAATTCCTCTCTCTATTGTTATTTCCCTCGTGTTTGATTGCGTTGTAGCTGATAATTGACAATTCAAACCCCCCATCTGACATTTGTTGTCACCCCCTTAGACTCGTTTACATGTTTACGAAAATTTACATTCCTATAATTGATTAGAACATATTTATACTTCATAACTGAATTTTAAACACGTACCGCTCCCTGTGGGTTTGACCCCGACTCTTAGTTGGGTTTTATACTGATTAAGGATCGTCTACACGTAGAATTGGATGACGTGCATTTGAGACGTCTATCAATATGGCGCCGCTGCCGGGGAGTGGTGTTGTTTAGAATTCTATTATTAAAGTTTGAATTATGATCTTTTTGTGTTATAGTTGAATGGACTTACTTTGTTTGTGTTAGCGTTGGTTGTGTTGAATAGAAGAAGAAATGAGCGTAAATGGGAGCAATGGTAGCCAAGTTGGCCTCCAAGATGATATAGGGAATTTGAATAATGTTAACGACCCTATCCAATTGGGTGGTTTCGGGGCTATACGTCTACCTCTTGCTAAAGGGAACACTGTTTTTACATCACTAGCACAATGCTTCAGCTCCTACAATTGAATGGATTGTTTGGACGGATGGCTCATGAGGATCCCCATGAGCACGTTCGGAATTTTGTTGACGTTTGTGGACCGTTCTCGTTCAAAAACATTTCTCAAGAATCGGTCCGTCTTCGATTATTTCCATTCTCTTTGATGGGAGAAGCCACAAAGTCGTTGGCTGATCTTCCGAGAAACTACATTACCACTTGGGATGAGTTGACTGCAGCTTTCTATGTAAGGTACTTTCCCCCGTCAAGGATGATGACATTAAGGGATAACATTCAAGGGTACAAATTCTTGAAAGGGGAACTAATCCACGAGACGTGGCTGAGGTTTCAAAATCTATTACTTCAGTGCCCAAGTCAGGAGCTGTCGCACGATGTCTTGTGGCAATACTTTTACAGGAGTCTTTACTCGGTGAACAAAGGGGTTGCTGATCAATTTGTTCCCGGTGGTATAATGCAACAGCCTTGGGAAGTCGCATCTCAACTCCTTCATCACATGACCAAAATCAATAGAGCATGGTACACTCGTGAAGACCAAGTGTCTCCTCTCACCTTTAGAATGACAAAAGAGCAGATCGAGAAGGATCAAGAGAGAGACCAAAACATGGCAAAAGTGATGACCCAGCTGGACTTAATGTCGAAAAATGTGATGGGTAGTTGGTTGAAGAGTGTAAATGGTGTTGGTGTTGGTGGAGCTAACCCCGAGGAGGCACAATTTGAAGAGTTGTACAACAAGTAAGTGAATTTCCTTGCAAATCAAGGAGGAGGTTTTCGTCAAAATTATTAAAGGCCATGTGGAAATCCGGGTTGGAACAAAGAGGATGGATGGAGAGATCGTGACAGAGAATGGGGTGATCATAATGCCACTTGGAAGGAAAGAGAGGGTGACAAGGATAGGTACATCCCACCTCATGAGTGTCAAAAATCCAAGGAACCAAGGGCTGACTCGGAGAATGTTCATACGGAAGACATGCTCTCACACATTCTCAATAAGGTAGAAGGGTCGGGCAAAGTTTTAAAAGAAATGAAAGAAGATGTCTCTACACTTAACCAGACGGTCACCTCACATTCAGTGTTGATCAAGCAATTGGAGACACAAATGGGTCAAATCTCGACTGATTTGAATCCATGGCCAACAGGAGGGTTACCTAGTGACACAATGGCAAATCTCAAAAATGAACTTTCAGTTGGTATCTATGTCATACCATGAAGTTAAATAAGGCGCTTCTTGGGAGGCAACCCAAGTCTTTGATTTTTTAAATTTGTTTTTGAATAACCAGTGTTGATTTTGCATGTTTAAAAGTGAAAAGTGTTAGAAAATGGGCAATTGTGCGAGCCAAAAGTCCAGTCGGCGACTCGCTGAAAAGGTCAGCGAGCCCGACTTGGACCACCATTGGAACCCCCAAAGGGCAGGGAGTTCGGTAAAACTCGGCTAGCTAAAGTACCACTTGGCGATTCGCCGAGTGGTTCGGCGGACGCGACTTACTTCGCCAACTTGCGTGCAAAATAAAATGTTTCAAAAGGCAAACGGTTTAAAATTTTAAAATCCTTTCACTTTCTTACTTTTTAACTCCCGCATTTCCTCACCTAATACTAGATTATTTCTTTATTTTGTGTTTTGTTCTGGCACTACTTGGGATCTTTGCTCGGACTTCTTTGGATTTACTTTGCCGCCTTGCATTTCAAATTATTTTTCATCATAAAGGTTGGTTTTCTGAACCCCAAACTCTATTTGTGGTTGAACTCGAATGAAATCGTTGTTTTGTTGTTGATATATGTGGGCAACATCGTATGAGTAGTTGTATGAGCGTTTGTTTGCCTAGTTTTAAGTGAAATCGAATTTAATCGGCCTTTAATCTTGATTCCTATGTTTTTGCTTATTGAAATCGAGTCGAATTTTAGAATCAAAGCTTTTAATTAATGATTGTAGTTATCGGGTTGATATGGGTTTAGCTTGAAAGAGTAAATCCTAAATCCGATTCTACCATCTAGCTCGAGAGAGTGGATGAATTAAGGTGTGGGTTGTTCTTATTTGCTAAGCTTGTTGATGTTCGAAAGAAATCACTTGAATCGAGGTAGTTGTTCGAGAGAAAACTATCTTACTTATAGTCTAGCCTACCCACTGATATTAAGCTATTTGTTAGTAATTTCAATTACCTGTACAGCGAAATTTCCCTATAATTGATCACATCCCTAGAATTCCTCTCTATATTATTGTTTCCCTCGTGTTTGATTGTGTTGTAGTTGATAATTGACAACTGAAACCCCCCATCTGACATTGGTTGTCACCCCCTTAGACTTGCTTACATGTTTACGAAAATTTACATTGCTATAACCGATTAGAACACATTTATACTTCATAACTGAATTTTATTCACCTACCGCTCCCTGTGGGTTCGACCTCAACTCTTAGTTGGGTTTTATATTGATTAACGATCGTCTACACCTATCAAGCATATGTGATGATTTATGATAAGAATTTCCTTGAGAGTGAACCATATGTTATTAATTGTTGATTATTGATGTGATGGTTGTGGAAGGGATTTCTCACATTGAATGATTCTAGGTTGAAAGAATTTCTCACCTAAAATTAATCTACGCTAAGGAAAAATTAAAATTTTGAGGCTAGAGGCAATTACCCATGACCTCTAAATGATAAGTATAAGAGGTGATTACACATATTCCTTAAAGTAGGACTAGAGGCGATTACCCACATTCCTATAATGCAAGTTGGACTATAGGCGATTACCCATTATACTATGCAAGAGGACTAGAGGCGGTTACCCATGATCTCAAAGTGAAAAGGGAAAGAGGAGATTACCCATGGGTTTTTATAGGAAGGCAAGAGGTGATTCCCCATGTCCTTAAAAGATAAGCTATGATATGTTATTATAGGTGAAGAGCTTGGATTGTTGCTTGAGTTTGCCTTCCATGAGGAGTAAGACTAGAGGCGGTTACCCGTCTTGATTAAGGATGAATTAAGGTTACTTCTAGAAGTACTCTTTACATGTTGAGATGATTTATTATGTGCATTGATTATGCTTCATGACTTATGTTATCTAACTCTTATGTTATGTTTATGCATGATATCATATTTAGTACATTTTTGTACTAACACATACTTTTGCCTACATTTCTTATTCAAATGTTGGGTCCGGCGTTGCCGATTCTCATCTCCGTGGCTAGGATCTATAGTAGAAGAAGAGTTGAAGATTGGTGAGTCTTCATTTATCCGAGGATTTGGCCAATACTTTCCTTATGTTCTTTTCATTTGAGTTTTGAACATTGATGTATGGGCTACGTCTCGAGATTTTATTGTATTAGATGGTTTTTGAGACAAATGTTTTAGACTTCCGCTCTGCTTTAAAAACTCTAGTTATGTTGAAATAATGTTTTCAATCTTATCAATTTCTATTATCTTGACTATGAAAGCTATGTGGCTTGTATGAGGCCTCTCGGGGTCTTGTACGCCATGTTACATCTAGGGGGTACCCCTGGGTCGTGACAAACTTGGTAATCAGAGGACAAGGTTTAGAAAGGTTCTAGGATGTCTCAAAACCACGTCAAGTAGAGTCTTGTTCATGAGTGTGAAGCGCACCACATTTATAAATAACAGGCAACAAGATGTTTAGGAAACTTCATTTCTTTCTTCACTCTAAGTCGTGCGATAGATTTTGACTCTATAATATTTCTCTCCTAAATTCTTACCTGATGGTCTACAAATATGACTACTCAAAGGCCTTATGCTAAAAGGAATGAGGGAGAGGATGTTAGTAAAGAGGTTCCTCCTCAAGCTCCACAGGTCCCGGCCGACTCTTTGGACAAGCAAGTAACCAATGTGGAGTTTAAAACAACTTCTCAAGTTTTGACCCAAGCAATGACGGACCAAGCCAATCGGGAAGTAGCTCTCGTGAACCGAAATATGGGTACGACGGCATCTAGAGTGAGGGATTACACTAGGATGAATCCTCCTGAATTCAATGGTTCTAAGGTTGAGGAAGATCCTCAAATGTTCATTGATGAGGTTTACAAGGTATTGGCTATCATGGGAGTGATGCCGGTGGAAAAGGTGGAATTGGCCGCTTATCAAGTTAAGGGTATTGCTCAAATTTGGTTCAACCAATGGAAGGAAGGAACGATGGAAGATGCGGGTCCTCTAGATTGGGAAAGTTCAAGTCTGCTTTCCTTGATAGGTTCTTTCCTCTTGAGATGACGAAGGCAAAGGTGCTTGAGTTTATCAACCTCCGACAAGGAAACATGAGTGTGAAAGAATATGCTTTGAGATTCACACAGTTGTCAAGGTATACTCTGTCACGACCCAGGGGTACACCCTAGATGTAACATGGTATTTGACCCCGAAGGGGTCTCATACAAACCCTTAGCATATCATAACATAAGATAATAGAAAAGTACGAAATTTTTTAAAAACTTTATCCATACAATCAAAATCTTTCATAAATGCAAAGCGGAAGTCTTACTACACTTGTCTAAAACCATCTAATACAACTTTGAACAACTCTTGGAACATAGCCCATACAATAGTCTCAAAACATAAAGAAAAGACATTAAGGAAACGATGGTTTTATCCTCGATACTACGAGGACTCACCAAGTCTTCAACTTCTTGCTCCTTAGAAACCTATCCTGAAGAATGGACCTCAAATCACCGAACCCTATATTTGATTAGAATGTAGGCAAAAGTATGCGTTATTACAAAAGTACTAAATATGATAGCTAGAATAACATCAAAAGAGCATAACATAAGGGTTAGTCAGCATAAGCCATATGCCATAATTGTAAGAATAACTTCATGAAACATAAACTATAAGCATAAGAGACAATATCATAATCATAAGAAAAGTCTCCAACATAGGCATAATATAAGCATTAGTCAACCCTTAGTCCTTCATCTCATAAGAGAACTGCTTCTCAAGTGACCTCAAAGCATACTTGTGCAATGCATGAATAAGACCCCATAATCCCATTCATGCTAAGTATCCCCTTTGGTCATCATATTCATACTTAACATCTTATGGTCATATCCTTAGCTTACTTCTCACAACAAGAGAATCTTCACATAAGAGAACTTCATAAGTAACCTTCAAGTTATACTTTTTCAATGCATAGATGAGACCCCATAATCCCCACCTAGGCTAAGTACCACTTTTAGGCCATCATACTTCTTTATCATTTTTGATCTAGTCTTTAGATTACTCTACATAGACAAGGGAATCTCTCACCTTTACTCAAACATATCATGGAAGGCAACTATAGTAACAACTCATCAAAACATACTTCATACAAGAGAAACACTTCTTAGGTAACCATAAGTCATACTTGTGCAATGCATGGATAAAACCCCATAATCCTACCCACACTAAGTATTCCTTTAGGTCCTCATTCTTATACTTCTTGGTTGGAAACTAGCCCCTCTCTTTAAACCTTAGAACACTATGAGGTACTTCCTTAAGCACATCTTAGCTCATTATTAGGTTAAACCCTATGAGATACTTCTTTAAGCATGTCTAGGTTCATTATTAAGATGGATCCTATGAGATACTTCCTTGAGCATGTCTAAGTCCATTAATGCTTTTGAACACTTGGAGATACTTCTTCAAGTATGTCTTAGTTCATTGGATACGGAGATTGCTACTGAAATCCAAACTTTACTATGTGAAGGCTTCCATCACATGAGACCTAACTTTTGGAAAACCCGCACTCAACTATGTAAGAGTCCCCCTTTAACTTGGATAGTCCTCTCATCAACTAGGTGTGGTTCTCCTCTCAACTTGGAGCCCGGACCCTACCTTGTGTGACACGCCATCTCATTGTCAATATCCACTAGGGGTCAAGAATACACCCCTAGATTCACTATTAAGTCTTGCTTACCATTCATGTATCATGGAAGAATGTCCTTGACAATCAATCCATGTTCAAGTGATTCTATCACGTTCAATATTGAAGCATTCATAAGGTAGGTTCGGTGAGTATAGGCCTTTCACCACAATTCTACCTATTAGACTTCTATTCTTATGTTGACTTTACTCTCAAAGCCTTAGCATACATAACTCATCACATTGGCTTTACCCTCAAAACCCTAGTGACCAACATTCATGACTACAAGCCTTACTCTCAAAGCTTTACTTCATTCTATCATCATACATATCTAGATCACAAAACATTCAAATCACAAGCTTCACCTTTAAGCAATTCTAGTCATAATTCATCATAAAGACTCAATCTCAAGCTTTACTAGTCATGATCAATCATATATACTTTAATCTAATTAAATTCATGTTAACATGCTTTTATTCTTGAAAAATTACTATACATGACATCAATTCTAGAAGATCAACTCTAAGTCTTCAATTTAACTTCACAAGGCATAAACCCACATTCTTCAAATTCATCAATTAAACTAGGGTTAGCCATGGAAAACATGTATTATCATCAATATATCATGATTAAATACTAAAACAATCATAAACAAGTATTATCCACACAATTGGAATCATACTCAACACTACCCATAACATAGGAAGAAACCCTAGCTAGAATTGGGGATTTTCTTCACAATTCGGGAAAATCTAGGGGGCTCTATGGATGGAAGAATCCATAGATCAATAAGCTAACATACATTGGTAATAAATCCCTCATAATGCTTGCAACAATGGAAGAATTTGACCTAGCTTTGTTCTCTTCTTCTTCTTCTTCACTTTCTACAGAGAGGATTTTTAGAGGGAATTGGGTCTCTTTTGTGAATCTAAAATAATGATTTGGAATTATCTAATTAAGGGTATTTTAGCTTTATATAGGAGACCTAATTACTAATAAAACTAACCTACTTAATAACTAACAAATTCTAGAACCTTCCCCTAATCCCCCAACTTAAAACAATTGACTTCAAAACTGCCACCACCCACGAGACCCCGACCCACGGACCGTGGGTGGGTCCACAGACCGTACTGGAATCAAGTCGTTGACCCATGACCCCTTCCCACGGGGCGTGGGTCCATCCACAGCTCATGGATGCCCTTCGTGGGTCACTACCTAGGGACTGTTTTGGGGCTGTTTTTAGGGTCTTCCTCAAGGACCCTTTCGTTGGTCCTAGGAGAGTCGTACCTTGACGTTTAACCAGTAAAACCTTCATTCTAAGTTCGAGAAGTCATTTTACGATTTTAACCCTCATATCAAACTTGAAAACCTTCATGTAAAGCTCTAGTTTAGTCTACTAGTTTTCCGGGTGTTACAATATCTCCCCCTTGGAAATATTCATCCTCGAATGACAATTCTAAACACCTCTTAAAGGAAATGACTCTAGACTAGCATCCCATCATGCATGAAACACATTTAAATGCACACAAGCAAAGGAGGAACTTCATCTCCAACATAAACATAGTCAATGCAACACAAGGGAGTAGGAATTACATCTAATAACCCATGATGCAAGAAATTCTCATAACTAGTCATGTTCAAGGAGGAACTACCATCTCCTAGTCTTAACATGCTCAACATACATTCATGGAACCTATATGCAATTTACTCTCAAAAAGCATTTAATCAAGGAGGACTCTCTCAACTCCTAACTAAGGCATGCTCATATATTCATCTCATGAAGTCAAATAGGTAACTCATACTCAATGCACTACAACATGAGGAAAATCAATTATAAAAACTTATTTTCTTATAAATCACAAGCTTTCATGAACATGCATCATATAAGTAAATCTTGGCAACACATAAACACATAATAACCTTTCTATTTTTTGCACACTATATCCCCCTTGGGAGAAGGCCGATACCAACTCTTCTAAACATCATTCATGCTAAAAACAACTTCAAAGTCTAACATATCAAGTCATAAAAGACCAAACAATACCGGAACATAATGAATCATGAAACACATACCGGTAGTCACACTAGGAGGTCACTCTTGATCATTCTTAGCTTGGAGGAAATAGAACCAATTCTTCTTTTGAGTACTCTCTTCTGGACCACTAGAAGCAACTTTCTTATCCTCCCTTCCATTGGCCTTAAGCACCGGGCAATCCCTGATTTTGTGCCCACTCTTTCCACACCCATAACAACCATCCATGCTGGCTAGGCACTTACCATAATGATTCCTTCCACAGTTGGTGCAAGTAGACTTAGGTAATGGAGACCCACTACCTTTCTCTTGGTTAACCCTAGGGGTATAAGGGGAATCCTGACCGAAATACCTTTGTTTAGTCTTAGGCCTACCTTGTCCATCAGACTTAGCATTAGTAAAGTTCCCATCATTAGTCCTAGCCCTTTTTGACTCTCTATTCTTCTTCCTAATTTTTGACTCCTCAATTTTTTGCGCATACACCATAAGCCTAGAGATATCCATATTATCCATAAGCATTGTCGTACGACATTCTTCTTCAACCAATTCGGACACCCGTTAAAAACATACTCATCATATCCCTTGGATTTGCTACCATAGATGGAGCATACTTAGACAATAGAGCGAATTTCAAGGCATACTCCTTAACACTCATGCTACCTTGCTTAAGGTTGATAAACTCTTCTACCTTAGCCTCCTTCAAATCCCGGGGAAAGAACCAATCAAGAAATGCTAGTTAGAACACTCTCCACTCTATTAGGCCCGCTTCTACCGGCCTAGCATCTTTCCATTGTTCATACCATATTTGAGCAACATCCTTCAATTGGTAAGCGGCTATTTCCGCTTTTTCTACCGAAGTCACCCCCATGATGGCAAGTACTTTATAAACCTCATCTATAAACCCATTAGGATCCTCTTCCACCTTGGAGCCATAAAACTCCGGAGGGTTCATCCTCAAAAACTCCCTGACTCTAGAAGCAGCCACCCCCCTTATTAGGTTCGCCGGAGCTACAACCTCTCTATTGGCTTGCGCCGTCAAGGCTTGAGCCAACAATTGCATAGTAGACCTAAAATCTGCATGAGTTACATTCTCCCCTATAGGGTCAATTGGAGCTTGGGGAGGAACTTCTTGGTCCACATTGCCTTCTTCATCCCTCCTAGCATTTGCCATTGTATTAGCCATACCCTCAAAATCATAGGGCAAGAATTAGGAGAAAGACCTACTAGAGATAAACTCTATAGAATGACTTAGAGAATGAAGAAGTGAAATTTCATAAACATCCAATAGCCTCATATTCATAAATGTGGCACGCTTCACATTTATGAACAAGACTCTATTAGACGTGGTTTGAGACAATCCTAGAACCATTCTAAACCTTTTGCTCTGATACCAAGTTTGTCACGACCCAGGGGTACACCTTAGATATAACATGGCGTACTTCAGGGTCTCATACAAGCCCTTAGCATATCATAAAATAAGATAATAGAAAAGTATGGAAATTTTTAAAAAACTTTATCCATCCAATCGAAGTCTTTCATAAAAGCAAAGCGGAAGTCTTACTACACTTGTCTCAAACAATCTAATACAAATTTGAATAACTCTTGGGACATAGCCCATACAATAGTCTAAAAACATAAAGAAAAGACATAAAGGAAATGGTGGCTTTACCCTCGATACTATGAGGACTCACCAAGTCTTCAACTTCTTGCTCCTTAGAAACCTATCCTCAAGAATGGACCTCAAATCACCGAACCCTACATTTGATTAGAATGTAGACAAGAGTATGCATTAGTACAAAAGTACTAAATATGATAGCTAGCATAACATCATAAGAGCATAACATAAGGGTTAGTCAACATAAGCCATATGCCATAATTGTAAGAATAACTTCATGAAACATAAACTATAAGCATAAGAGACAATATCATAATCATAAGAAAATCTCCAAAATAGGCATCATATAAGCATTATTCAACCCTTAGTCCTTCATCTCATAAGAGAACTACTTCTCAAGTGACCTCAAAGCATACTTGTACAATGCATGAATAAGACCCCATAATCCCATTCATTCTAAGTATCCCTTTTGGTCATCATATTCATACTTACCATATTATGGTCATATCCTTAGCTTACTTCTCACAACAAGATAATCTTCACATAAGAGAACTTCATAAGTAACCTTCAAGTTATACTTGTGCGATGCATAGATGAGACCCCATAAACCCACCTAGGCTAAGTACCACTTTTAGGCCATCATACTTCTTTATTATTTTTTATCTAGTCTTTAGATTACTTCTCATAGACAAGGGAATCTCTCACCTTTAGTCAAAAATATCATGGAAGGCAACTATAGCAACAATCCATCAAAACATACTTCATACAAGAGAAACACTTCTTAGGTAACCATAAGTCATAGTTGTGCAATGCATGGATAAGACCCCATAATCCTACCCACACTAAGTATTCCTTTAGGTCGTCATTTTTATACTTCTTGGTGGGAAACTAGCCCCTCTCTTTAAACATTAGAACACTATTAGGTACTTCCTTAAGCATATCTTAGCTCATTATTAGGTTAAACCCTATGAGATACTTCTTTAACCATGTCTAGGTTTATTATTAAGATGGATAGTATAAGATACTTCCTTGAGCATGTCTAAGTCCATTAATGCTTTTGAACACTTGGAGATACTTCTTCAAGTATTTCTTAGTTCATTGGACACGAAGATTGCTACTAGAAACCCTAACTCCACTCTGTGAAGGCTTCCATCTCATGAGACCTAACTTTGGGAAAACCCGCACTCTACTATGTAAGAGTCCCCCTTTTAACTTGGATATTCCTCACATCAACTAGGTGTGGCTCTCCTCTCAACTTGGAGTCCGAACCCTACCTTGTGTGACACATCATCTCATTGTCAATATCCACTACAGGTCAAGCATACACCCATAGATTCACTATTAAGCCTTGCTTAACATTCATGTCTCATGGAAGAATGTCCTTGACAATCAATCCATGTTCACGTGATTCTCTCACTTTATACATTGAAGCATTCATAAGGTAGGTTAGGTGAGTATAGGCCTTTCACCACAATTCTACCTATTAGACTTTTATTCTCTTGTAGACTTTACTCTCAAAGCCTTAGCATACATAACTCATCACATTGGCTTTACCCTCAAAACCTTAGTGATAAACATTCATGACTACATGCCTTAATCTCAAAGCTTTATCTCATTCTATTATCATACATATCTAGATCACAAAACATTCAAATCACAAGCTTCACCTTTAAGCAATTCTAGTCATAATTCATCATAAAGACTCAATCTCAAGATTTAATAGTCATGATCAATCATATATACTTTAATCTAATTCAATTCATGTTAACATGCTTCTATTCTTGAACAATTACTATACATGACATCAATTCTAGAAGATCAACTCTAAGTCTTCAATTTCACTTCACAAGGTATAAATCCACATTCTTCAAATTCATCAATTAAACTAGGGTTAGCCATGGAAAACATGTAATATCATCAATATATCATGATTAAATACTAAAATAATCATAAACAAGTATTATCCACTCAATTGGAATCATACGCAACACTACCCATAACATAGGAAGAAACCCTAGCTAGAATTGGGGATTTTCTTCACAATTGGGGAAATCTAGGGGGCTCTATGGATGGAAGAATCCATAGATGAATAAGTTAACATACATTGGTCATAAAGCCCTCACAATGCTTGCAACAATGAAAGAATTTAACCTAGCTTTCTTCTCTTCTTCTTCTTCTTCTTCTTCACTTTCTAGAGAGAGAATTTTTTGAGGGAATTGGGTCTCTTTTGTGAATCTAAAATAATTATTTGGAATCATCTAATTAAGTGTATTTTAGATTTATATAGGTGGACTAATTACTAATAAAACAACCCTACTTAATAACTAACTAATTCTAGAACCTTCCCCTAATCGCCCAACTTAAAACAATTGACGTGAAAACTTCTCCCACCCACGAGACCCCGACCCACGGACCGTACTGGTCCTTCGTGGATGGGTACTGGGGCTAATAAAAACAGGGGAAGCAAGGCCTTAACCCACGACCCCTTCCCATGGGGCGTGGGTCCATCCACGGTTCGTGGATGACCTTCGTGGGTCACTGCCTAGAGACTGTATTAGGGCTGTTTTTAGGGTCCTCCTCAAGGACCCCTTGGTTGGTCCTTGGGGAGTCGTACCTTGACGTTTAACCCCTAAAACCTTTATTCTAAGTTCGGGAAGTCATCTTATGATTTTATCCCTCATATCAAATTCTAAAACCTAAGCTCTAGTTTTGTCTACTAGTTTCCCAGGTGTTACATGCTCCCTCTATAATTGGTGACTCTAGGGAAAGGATGAGAAAGTTCATTTTGGGAGTGTCCGAATTGGTGGTGAAAGAATTTCGTACCGCTATGCTTGTCCATGACATGGACATCTCTCGCCTCTTTGTCCATGCCCATAAAATTGAGGACGAGAAACTGAAGGAGAAGTCTAGGGAAGTAAAGAGGGCAAGAACCGAGGATGGTAATCTTCATACTCTAGGTCCGGTGGACGTGGTCGTTTAAGGTTCCGACAAAAGTTTTTCGGGAAAGATTCCTCTATTGCTCCTCCAAGATTCGACCAACGTAGTGTGTCTAACCCTAAACCTCAAGGATGTGGTAGTGGGTGTTCATTTCCAAATTTTGCTAAGTATGGAAGGAAGCATGAGGGTAAATGCATAGTCAATGCCAATGCTTGTTTTGGTTGTGGTAAGATGGACCACAAGATAAGATATTGTCCTACATTTGGTAAGAATGAAGGAGATAATCGTCGTAGGGCTTAACACTATCCTTTATCTGGTCCAAGTGGTTCGGGTTCAAATGCCTCCAAGAAAAATAGATTATATGCAATTCAAACCCGTGGTGAACAAGAGGGTTCTCCCGATGTAGTTAACAGTATGCTCAAAGTCTTCCAATTTGACGTTTATGCTTTACTTGAGCCATGTGATAATTTATCCTTTGTGACGCCATTTATGGCTATGAGGTTTTATGTGCTTCCTTATGTGCTGTTAGATCCCTTTATGTCTCTACTCCTTTTGTTGATTTTGATATTGCTAAGAGGGTCTATAGAGAGTGTCCCGTCTCGTTACCCAACATAGTCACTTATGTTGATTTAGTAGAGCTTGATATGATAGATTTTTATGTCATTCTTAGGATGGATTGGTTGCAATCGTGTTATGCCTCTATTGATTGTAGAACCAGAGTGGTCAACTTTCAATTTCCAAATGAGCCTATCCTAGAATGGATTGGGGGAAATTCTATACCGAAAGGTTGGTTAATTTCTTGCCTAAAAACTAGGAAGATGATTTCTAAGGATTGCATATACCATCTAGTTAGTGTGAGGGATATGATTCCCAAAACCCTTACTCTTGAGTTCGTCCCCGTTGTTAATGAATTTCTGGAAGTGTTCCCAGATGAATTACCCGGTATTCCTCCCGAAAGGGAAATAGATTTCGGTATTGACCTTCTCCCAGATACGCAACCTATATCTATTCCTCCTTACCAAATGGCTTGGTAGAACTTAAGGAATTAAAGGAGCAATTGAAAAATTTGTTGGATAAGGGTTTCATCCGACCGAGTATCTCTCCATGGGGTGCTCCAGTTTTATTTGTTAAAAAGAAGGATGGTTCCCGTCGTATATGTGTTGACTACTGATAATTGAGCAAGGTGACCATTAATAATATGTATTTTCTTCCAAGGATATATGATTTATTTGACCAAATCCAAGGAGCGAGTTATTTTTCTAAGATTTACCTTAGGTCGGGTTATCACCAATTGAGGGTAAAGGAAGAAGATATTTCGAAAATAACCTTTCAAACTTGGTATGGTCACTATGAGTTTTTGGTGATGTCTTTTGGTTTGAATAATGCTCTGGCCGCATTTACGGATTTGATGAATAGACAATGCATTTATATGTTTGTGATCGTGTTCATTTATGATATATTAATCTATTCAAGGAGTGAGGACGAGCATAACAATCATTTGAGAATGGTGTTGTAAGTTTTCAAGGACCAACAACTTTTTGCGAAGTTTTGCAAGTGTGTATTTTGGCTAAGGTCTGTAGCTTTTCTCGGTAACATTATTTCCGGAAAGGGTATTGAGGTAGATCCTAAGAAGACCGATGTGGTCAAAAGTTGGCCTCGACCTTTATCCCCTTCGGATATTAGAAATTTCTTTGGTTTTGCTGGTTACTACATAAGGTTTATTGATGGTTCTCGTCGATTGCCTCTCCAGTGACAACATTGACTCACAAGACGGCCAAGTTCATATGGTCCGAAGCATGTGAGAAGAGTTTTTTTTGGAATTGAAGGATAGACTTACTTCAGCTCTAATGTTGACTTTACCGGAAGGGACTGATGGTTTTGTTGTATATTGTGATGCCTCGAGAATTGGGTTAGGATGTGTACTTATGCAAAATGGGAAATTCATTGCCTATGCTTCAAGGCAACTTAAGATCCATGAGATGAATTATCCTACCCATGATCTTGAACTAGCAGCGGTCATTTTTGCCTTAAAGATTTGGAGGCACTACTTGTATGGTGCTCATGTAGATGTTTTCACCGACCATAAGAGTTTACAATATTTGTTTAATCCGAAAGATCTTAATCTTCTCCAAACAAGGTGGCTTGAGTTACATAAGGACTATGATATGAGTGTTCTGTATAACTCCGGTAAGGGAAATGTAGTGGCGGATGCTCTTAGCCGATTATCAATGGGTAGTGTTGCGCATATTGAGGAGGGTAAAAGAAAATTGGTACGAGATGGACATAGATTGGCCCGGTTGGGTGTTCGTTTAATGGACTCCACTAAGGGAGGTGTTGTGGTTCAAAATGGTTCAAAATCGTCTTTTGTGGTGGATGTGAAAGCCAAGCAATGTCTTGATCCGACCTTAATTGAATTGAAAGAAAAAGTGCTTAGAAAGTTAGTTGAGGCTTTCTCCCAAGGGGGAGATGGTGTGCTTCGTTATCAAGGTCTTTTGTGTGTTCCCAATGTTGATGACTTGAGGGAACATATTTTATCATAAGCCCATAGTTCACGATATTCCATTCACCTGGGATCCACCAAGATGTACCGTGATTTTTGGGAGGTTTGTCCTAATTGTCAACAAGTTAAAGTTGAACATCAGAAACTAGGAGGTTTTTCCCAAGACATTAGTATTCCTAGTTGGAAGTGGAAAGATTTGAATATAGACTTAATAGTAGGGTTGCATGGTACCTGGCGACAATATGATTCGATTTGGTTATAGTTGACCGAATGATGAAATCAGCTCATTTCATTCCCTTCAAGGTTTCTTATTCGGTGGAAGATAATGCTAAGTTGTATTTGAGGGAAATTGTAAGGTTGTATGGACTGCCCTTGTCCATTAACTCCTATCTAGGTACCCAATTCACTTCTCAGTTTGGAAATCTTTCCAAAAGGGTCTTGGTACTAATATTAAGCTTAGCACGGCTTTTCATAAAAAACCGATGGGCAAGCGGAGCGTACTATCCAAACACTAGAAGATATGATGAGAGCATGTGTCATTGATTTTAACGGTAATTGGGATGATAACTTGCCTTTGATTGAGTTTTTCTATAATAATAACTATCACTCCAGTATTGGTATGGCTCCATTTTAGGCTCTCTATGGTAGGAGGTGTAGATCTTGTATAGGTTGGTTTGAGGTGAGTGAAGTTGCCTTGATAGGACCCGAGTTAGTTCATAAGGCTTTGGAGAAAGTCCAACGTATTAGAGAAAGGTTGAGAACAGCCCAAAGTCGACAAAAGTCCTAAGCTGATGTTAGAAGAAAAAACCTAGAGTTTGAGGTAAACGATCGGGTCTACTTGAAAATCTCACCCATGAAGGGTGTAATGAGATTTGATAAGAAGGGAAAACTTATTCCCCGTTACGAGGATCCCTATCAGATTTTGAGGCGTATTGGGAAGGTCACTTATGAGCTTGAGTTGCCTAATGATTTGGCATCGGTGCATCCTGTTTTCCATGTCTCTTTGTTGATTAAGTGTGTAGGAGATCCGCCATCAATAGTTCCCATAGAAGGTTTGAGAGTTTATGAGAATCTTTCTTATGAGGAAGTTCCGGTAGAGATTTAAAAGCAGCAAGTTAAGAAGTTGAGAAACAAAGAAGTTGCTTCCATAAAGGTTCTTTGGAGGAATCAGTTAGTGAGGGTGCTACATGGAAGGCCGAGGCCGATATGATGTCCCGATATCCTCATCTTTTTCCTTCTACCCCTACTGTAACTTGAGGTAATGAGTTCCTCATGGTTTACTCCTTGTTTTGGTGTCATGTGTCTTATATATTCCCATGATTCCTTATTTTATGCATCTTCATGAAAAACATAAATTTGAATGAAAATGAGTTTACATGATTGATTTTCCTCATGTTGATGTGCATTGAGTATGAGTTGCATATAGACTTCATGAGATGATGTTCTGAACATGCTTTAGCTTGGAGTTGATGTTTTATCCTCGGATATATGCATTTATGTGATTTCATGCATGATGGGTTGATAGGATAGAATTCTTGTCTATATTTGATGTCTAGAATCCTATTCGAGGATGAATATTCCCAAGGGGGAGATAATGTAACACCTCAAAATCTAGTAGGCTAAGCAAGGGACCAAGTGAGAAGTCACAAGCCAAGGACTGAGCCTGGGCACCCTTCACGGAGGCCCAGACGAGCTGAGAAGGGCACCACGAGGCGTGGTGTTGCCCGTGAAAGTTTAAAACCATAGCATGCTTCCAATGGAGACATTCAACTAGAGGAGTGGAAATACCGATTATATGCAAATTCAACCAAGGGTAAATGGTCTTCCCAAGTAGTTGAGGTTCCTCTAATCATGCATCGAAGCATGCTTCCAAGAGTCCAGTTGACTACTTCGGTTTGTCCATCGGTTTGAGGATGGAAAGAAGTAGAGAAAATAAGTTTTGTACCAAATGTACCCAATAGACTCTTCCGAAAATGACTAAGAAACTTGGAATCCCTGTCACTAACAATGGTTTGAGGGACTCCATGCAATTAAAGCACATTGATAACAAACAAATATGCTACATGGATGCATCATCACATTTATGGCATGGAATAAAATGAGTCATTTTATAAAATCTATCCACTACCACAAATATACTATCATGCCCTGTTTTAGTCCTAGAAAGTCCCAACACAAAATCCGTAGAAATATCCATCCACGGACCATTAGGAGTAGGAAGAGGAGTATACTTACCTTAGGGCCTAGTTGTGGATTTGGCTTGCTTGCATTCTAGACATTGTTCACAAATCCTATCCACATCATGCTTCATCTTGGGCCAAAGAACTGCTCCTAAAGAATATCAAGTGTTTTAGGTACCCCAAACTGTCCCATCAAACCACAATTATGAGCCTCCTTGACAAATAGCTCTCTCCATAAGCTCATGGGAACACATGCTCGGCCATCTTTGAACAAAAAACCATCAACCAATTGGTACATATCAACTCGCTTCCCTTGACTAAGATTATCAAAGATGTCTCTGAAGTCGAAATCCATAGAATAGAATCCCTTTAAGCTTTCAAACTCCATAATTCTAGAAACTAAGGTATTGACCAATACAAACCTTTTTGATAGATAATCCGCTACCACATTCTCCATGCCTTGCTTGTAGTTGATCACATATGGAAAGGTTTCAATGAATTCAACCCACTTAGCATGTCGATGTTTCAACTTTGATTGCCCCTTAATATTCTTCAAGGACTCATGATCGGTCCTTATCACGTACTTTTTGTGCCAAAAGTAGGGTTGCGAATGAGCAACACCCACACAAGTGCATAAATTTCCTTTTCATAAGTTGATTACTTGAGCATAGAGCCCATTAAATTTTAACTAAAGAAAGCTAATGGTTTTCCTTCTTGCAAAAAGACACCACCTATACCAACACCTGAACCCTCACATTCAATTTCAAAGGACTTATCAAAGTTGGGTAGCTGGAGAAAGGTTGAAGAACTCAACATCAATTTCAAGGCTCGAAATGACTTTTCCTACTCCTCACCCCATACAAAAGGTACATCTTTCTTGATTAATTCGGTCAAAGGAGAAGCAATTGAACTAAATCCCTTCACAAATAGCCAATAAAACATGTTAACCCATGAAAACTTCTTACCTCAGTTGCATTGGTTGGGATCGGTCAAGTCTTGATGGACTGCACCAATGCTTTATCGACCTCAATCCCATTTGCACTAACCACAAAACACAAAAACACAACTTTATCAACATAAAATGAACATTTTTTGACATTAGATAAGAGATGCTCTCTTAGTAGGACATCAAACTCTTGTTTCAAATGAGATACATGTTCCCCCACTGTCTTACTATACACAAGTATATCATCAAAATACACCAGAACAAACTTGTTGATGAAAGGTTTGAGAACATGGTTCATCAATTTCATGAAAGTGCTTGGGGAATTTGTCAATCCAAATGGCATCACAAGCTATTCATACAACCAAAACATTGTCTTGAAAGCCATCTTCCACTCATCACCCAGTTTCGTACGAATTTTATGATACCCACTTCAAAGGTCAATCTTTGAGAAAACAATAGGACCGCATAGCTCATCAAGTGTAACACCTCGGATTTGGAGAGGGTCTAATTTGGATCTTTCTGAAAGAATCTAGTGCCAGCCCGACAAGAGCTACCCACGAACCGTGGTTCGAGAAAAGGACCGTAGGTCTGGTCCGTGGTTGGAAAGTCAAGTTTTCAAAAACTGTTACGTTTTCTGTAATTTTCAATAGTTCACCAGGATGGTCCGTCATTCAATACATGATCCGTAGATAGGTTTCTTAGGTGAGTCCTAGACTTAGAAGGATGTCAGAGTTTGAAGTCACGAACGATGACCACGACCTACGGTCCGCCGTCTGAATCATGGTTTGTAGGTGGGGGATCCATTGTTCGTGGTTCCAAAATATAGTTTCTGAAATCAATGACGGCCGAACAGGACAGTTCGTAGGTCAAACAACAGACTGTGTTTTACCACCGTCGTTGACGAGGACAATTATTTTCTACGGCCTTTTGGGTCTTCTCCTAATTATTCTAGCCTAATATTATGTCATTTTTCCCATTCACCTAAAGTCCTATATAAGTGTTTTAACCCCCAAATTTCCCTAATTGAAATCATTCTCTTAAATTCCTAAAAGAAGAACAAGTCTTCCTCTTCAAAATATTTCTCTCTCTAGAAGTTGAAGAAGAAAGCTAGGGTTTACAAGTCAAGTCTCCAATTCCACCATTGGAGTCAAGATTTTGGCATCGAGGAATGATAGATTTCATCCTTGGAGCCATTTTCTCCATGGAGTTCCCAAATCCTCCAATTTACAAAGTTAGAATTTTCCAATTGAGTTAGGATTTTTCTTCCATGTCATGGGTTCTTTCAAATATTGATTTTTTGATTGTTTTATGATCTATCAAGCATTAATTGATTTAATTACCTAATTTTATGATGAATTCCCATGAAAACATATCTAACCCATGTTTTATAGATATTGATGATTGAAAGTGGGTTTTGAACTATGAAAGATGATTTATAGAATTATGCATGTTCCTATAGAATTGATGAGATATGATGTAGATTTCTTTGAGAGTGAAATCATATATGTTGTTGTATTAGTTAATTGTGGTGATAGGATTGCTCACATAGCTACCTTATTCATAAATGTGTAAGATTTTCTCATATAAAGGATTTTAAGTTTGAAAGGTCTTCTCACCTAAAATGAATCAAAGATAAGGAGCTATTCTAATAGTGAGGGAAGTGGCGATTACCCATGACCTCTAAATGAAAGACAAGAGGCGATTACCCATATCAATGATGTAAGGACAAGAGGCGATTACCCATGTTACTTTAAAAGATAAATGAATATGATTAATAATTATTCTGTGGAAGCTAAGTTTAGTACCGAGTGGATAAGTGGTGATTACCCGTGTCCCATAAACTCTGTGCCAACATAGGATTGTCTAGATATACATTAGCTAGTAGATCCACATAAGCTAGAAGTTTATGGTCCTTACCTTGGCAAGTAGGACAGCCCTTTTCGGTGTGGGAAACACCGAATTCCAAGGTAATAGCTCACATGGTCATATATGTCAGTTAAGGCTACTTCCCACAAGCAAGCTATAATGAACTAAGGTTTATTCAAGAAGTATCTCACGTGAGAATTATGATGATGTCTATTTGCATTGACCATGTTTTATGACTTATGTCTTCTAGTTCTTTTACATACATGATTTAGCTTGGTCATTGCACTTTATGAAAATGTCCCTTTTCTTATGTTTTCAAATGTTTTATGCATGACTATCGTTTGTGGTGATTCCTCATATTCCGAGGACCGAGCTTGATTTCCCTTTTGTCTTTACTTTCAGCTTTGGAATTTGATGTACGGGCTACGCCCCGATAAACTATTGTGTACTAGATGGCTTTGAGATGGTGTTTAGATTTTTGTTTTTTTGAATAAAACTCTTATATGTTGAAACTGTCTTTTAATCTCTTTATTCTATTTCTTGTATGATAAAATCTAAGTGGCTTGTATGGGGCCTCTCAGTGTATTATACTCCATGTTACGCCTAGGGGCTACCTTGGGTTGTGACAAACTTGGTAGCAGAGCACAAGGTTTGAAAGGTCCTAGGAAGTCTTAAAAGCCACATCGAGTAAAGTCTTGTTCATAAGTGTGAAGCGCGCCACATATATGAATGGGAGGCTATAAGATGTTTAGGAAACTCTACTTTTTCATCACTATAAGTCATGTGATAAAGTTTAACTCAATAAGGTCTCTCTCCTAATCCATAACCGATGCTCTATAGGACATGGCTACTCGAAAATCATACGCTAGAAGGAATACATGAGAGAATGTTGAACGAGAAGCTCCTCCTCAAGCTCCTCGAGTTCCAGCCAACCCTTTGGCCAAGCAAGTGACTAATGTGGAGTTTAGGGCTACTTTCTAAGTATTTTCCCACGCCATGACGGCCCAAGCCAATAGGAAGGTTGTAGTCCTCGTGAACCCAAATATGGGTATGGCGGCATCTAGAGTGAGGCACTTCAGTAGAATGAATCCTCCAAAGTTTCATTGTTATAAGGCAAGAGTTCATTGATGAGGTTTATAAGGTGTTGATGACCATTTGAGTGACGTCGGTGGAAAAGGCAGAGTTTGTCGCTTATCAACTCAAGGGTGTTTCTCAAATATGGTTCAACCAATGGAAAGAAGGGACAGCAGAAGATGTGGGTCCTCTTGATTTGGAAAAGTTTAAAGTTGTGTTCCTTGATAGGTTCTTTCCCATTGAGATGAGAGAGGAAAAGGTGCTTGAGTTCATCAGCCTTTGTCGAGGAAATATGAGTGTGAAGGAATATGCTTTTAAGTTCACACAATTGTATCGATATGGTCCTACTATGATTGCCGATCCTAGGGCAAGGATGAGTAAGTTTGTTTCGGGTCTGTCTGAGATGGTGGTTAAGGAATGCCGTACCGCTATGCTTGTCAACGATATGGGCATTTCTCGTCTCATGGTTCATTCTCAACAAATCAAAGAGGAGAAACTTAAAGAAAGGTTTAGGGAGGCAAAGCGGGCTAAGACCGGTTATGGTAACTTCTCACATTCAGGGTCCGATGGGCATGGTCGTTCTAAGTTTCGACAAAGGTTTTCCGGCCAAAGTTCCTCCAATATTCCTTCTAAGTTCAACAATGATAGGGTGTCTAACCCTAAGCCTCAAGGAGGAAATGGTAGTTGATCTTTATTGTGTACCTGTGCTAAGTGTGGAAGGAAGCATGAGGTTAGATGTCTCGCGGGTTCCAATGCTTGCTTTGGTTGTGGTAAGATGGACCCCAAGATAAGGGATTGTCCCTCAGTTGCTAAGAATGAGGGAGATAGTCGTCGACGGGCTCAACCTAATCCTTCATCTGGTCCTAGTAGAAGTCAAAAGCAAAACAAATTTTATGCACTTCACACTCGTGGTGAACAAGAGGGTTCTCCCGGTGTGGTTACCGCTATATTGAAAGTCTTCGAACTAGATGTTTATGCTTTACTTTACCCGGTGCTACTTTGTCTTTTTTTAAGCCAAATATGGTTATGAGGTTTGATATTTTTCCAGATTTGTTCTTGGATCCTTTTTCTGTCTCTACGACTATTGGTGATTCTATTGTGGCTAAGAGGGTCTATAGAAAGTTTCCAGTCTCCTTGTCTCATAGAGTCACTCTTGTTGACCTCGTAGAACTTGATATGCTAGATATTGATGTTATCCTTGGTATGGACTGGTTGCATGCATGTTATGCTTCTATTGATTGTGGAACCCGTGTAGTCAAGTTTCAGTTTTCTAATGTACCCATCCTAGAGTAGAAAGGGGGAAATTCTATGCCTAAAGGTCAGTTTGTTTCTTGTCTTAAAGCTAGAAAGATGATTTCGAAGGGTTGCATTTACCATCTAGTTATGGTGAGGGATATAGACTCTGAGACCCCTATTCTTGAGTCGGTCCCCATTGTTAATGAGTTTCTTGAAGTGTTCCCCAATGATTTAACCGGTATTCCTCCCGAAAGGGAAATAGAATTCGGTATTGACCTTCTCCCAGATACACAACCTATCTTTATTCCTCCTTATCGTATGGCCCCAACATAACTTAAGGAATTAAAGGAGCAATTGAAAGATTTGTTGGATAAAGGTTTCATCCATCCATTTATCTCTCCATGGGGTGCTCCTATTTTGTTTGTTAAAAAGAAAGATGGTTTGCTCCGTATGTATATTGACTACCGGAAATTGAACAAGGTAACCCTTAAGAATAATCATCCTCTCCCAAGGATAGATGACTTGTTTGATCAACTTCAAGGAGAAAGTTACTTCTCTAAGATTGACCTTCGGTCGAGTTATCACCAATTGAGGGTGAAAGAAGATGACATTCTGAAGATGACTTTTCAAACTCTGTATGGTCATTATGAGTTTTTGATAATGTCGCTTGGTTTGACTAATGCTCCGACAGCATTTATGGATTTGATGAATAGGGTGTTTAGACAATACATTGACTTGTTCATGATTGTGTTCATTGATGACATATTGGTCTATTCGAGAAGTGAAGACGAGCATACAAATCATTTGAGAATTGTGTTGCAAGTCTTCATGGACCAAAAACTCTTTGAAAAGTTTAGTAAATGTGAGTTTTGTCTAAGGTCCGTGGCTTTTCTTAGGCATATTTTTTTCGTAAGGGTATTGAGGTAGATCCTAAGAAGACAGATGCAGCCAAAAGTTGGCCTACACCTCTAACCCCTTCAGATATTAGGAGTCTCTTGGGTCTAGCCGGTTACTATAAAAGGTTTGTTGAAGGGTTTTCTTCGATTTGTTCTCCGTTGACGGCATTGACTCAAAAGAAGATTAAGTTCTTATGGTCAGAAGCATTTGAAAAGAGTTTTCAAGAATTAAACGATACACTTACTTCAGCTCCGGTGTTGACTTTAGCAGAAGGGACATGTTGTTTTGTTTTTTATTGTGATGCATCGATAATTGGGTAAGGGTGTGTCCTTATGTAAAATGGGAAAGTCATTCCCTATTCTTCATGGAAACTTAAGATTGATGAAAAGAATTATCTGACCCATGACCTTGAACTAGCGTCGGTTGTTTTTACCCTAACGATTTGGAGGCCTTATTTGTATGGTGTTCATGTGGATGTCTTTACCGACAACAAGAGTTTGCAATTTGTGTTTAATCAGAAAGATTTGAATCTTCGCCAAAGGAGATGGATTGAATTATTGAAATACTATGACATGAGTGTTCTCTATCACCCCGGTAAGGCGAACGTGATGGCAGATGCTCTTAGTCGATTACCGATGGGTAGTGTTGCTCATATTGAAAATAATAAGAAAGAGTTAGTTTGAGATGTTCATAGATTGGTCCGATTGGGTGTTCGGTTAGTTTACTCTACTAAGGGTGGTGTTGTGGTTCAACATTGTTCAGAATCGTCTTTTTTGGCTGATGTGAAGGCCAAGCAAGGTCTTGATACAATTTTTATTGAAATAAAGTAAGCGATTCTTAAAATGTCCATAGAGGCTTTCTCCCAAGGGGGAGATGGTGTACTTAGATATCAAGGTCTTTTGTGTGTTCCTAATGTAGACGAGTTGAGAGAACAAATTTTTTCAGAAGCCCACAGTTCTAGATATTTCATTCACCCGGGAGCCACCAAGATGTACCGTGACTTGCGGGAGATCTATTGGTGGAATGGGATGAAGAAAGATATTGCAGAATATGTGGCTAAGTGTCCCAATTGTCAACAAGTGAAAGTTGAGAATCAAAAGAGGGGAGGTTTATCCCTAGACATTAGTATCCCTACTTGGAAGTGGGAGGACTTGAACATGGACTTCATTGTTGGGTTGCCTCGCACTCGGCAAAAACATGACTCGATATGGGTTATTGTAGATCGGATGATGATATTGGCTCATTTCATTCCAGTCAAGGTTTCTTATTCGGCACAGGACTATGCCAAGTTGTATTTGAAGGAAATGGTGAGGTTTCATGGAGTGCCCTTATCCATTATCTCTGATCGTGGTACCCAATTCACTTTGAAATTTTTGAAATCATTACCAAAGGGTCTTGGTACTCTTGTTAAGCTTATATAGACTTTCATCAACAAACCGATGAACCAGCGAAACGTACTATCCAAAATTTGGAAGATATGATGAGATCAAGTGATATTGACTTCATGGGTAATTGGTATGAACACTTACCTTTGATTGAGTTTGCATATAATAATAGCTATCACTCAAGTATTGGTATTGCTCCATTTGAGGCTTTTTATGGTAGGAGGTGTAGATCTCCTATAGGTTGATTTGAGGTGGGTGAAGTTGTATTATTAGGAACCGAGTTGGTTCATGAGGCTATGGAGAAAGTTTGGCATATTAGAAAAGGTTGAAAACGGCTCAAAGTCGACAAAAGTCCTATGCCGATGTTAGAAGAAGAGATCTTCAGTTTGAGGTAGATGATTGGGTGTACTTTAAAATTTCACCCATGAAGGGTGTCATGAGGTTTGGGAAGAACGGAAAGCTTAGTCCCCATTAAGTGGATCCATATCAAATTTTGAGACGTATTGGAAAAGTTTTTTACCAACTTGATTTGCCTAAAGAATTGACATCGGTGCATCTTGTTTTCCATGTCTCCTTGTTGAAGAAATGTGTTGGAGATCAGACATCCACAGTTCCCTTAGAAGGTTTGGGAATTGATGAGAATTTTTCGTATGAGGAAGTTCCACTAGAGATTTTAGACCGGGAAGTTAAGAAGTTGATAAATAACGAAGTTGCTTCCGTGAACGTTCTTTGGAGGAATCAGTTAGTTTAGGGTACTACTTTGGAAGCCGAGGCCGATATGATGTCCCGATATCCTCATCTCTTTCCCTCCATCCCTACTAAAGCTTGAGGTATTTAAGTCCTCATGGTTTACTAATTAGGTGTCATGTGTCTTAGATATTCCCATGATTTCCTCATTATGCTTCATTCATGAAAAGCTTAAATTTTGAGAAAAATGAGATTACTTGATCGATTGCTACTTGTTTATGTGCATTTGAGTATGAGTTACATATAGACTTCATGATCTGATGTTTTGAACATGCTTTAGCTTGGAGTTGATGTTTCCTCCTCGGATATGTGCATTATGTGATTACATTCATGTTGGGCTGTTAGGTTAAGTTTCTACCGACCTTATGATGTTTTGAATCATATTCGAGGACGAATGATCCCAAGTGGGAGATAATGTAACACCTCAGATTCAGAAAGGGTAGAATTTGTAGCTTTTTGAAAGAATCAGGTTCCAACTCGATAGGAGCCACCCACGGACCGTGGTCCGAGACAAGGACCGTAGGTCTGGTCCGTGGTTGGTCAGCCAGGTTTTCAAATAAAATGTTATGTTTTCTGTAATTTTCAAAGGTTCACCAGGACGGTCCGTCATTCAATGCATGAGCCGTCGATACGTTTTGTAGGTGAGTACCAAACTTAGGAAGATTTCACAGTTAGAAGTCGAGAATGACAACCACGATCTACGGTCCGTCGTCTAAATCACGGTCCATAGGTGGGGGATCCGTCGTTCATGGTTCCAAAATAATATTTCTGAAATCAACGACGGCCGAACAGGATGGTACGAAGTTCAAACCACGGATCATGGTTCGCCACCATCGTTGATGAAGACAATTATTTTCTAGTGGCTTCTGGGTCTTTTCCTAATTATTCTAGCCTAATTCTATGTCGTTTTACCGTTCACCTAAAGTCCTTTATAAGTGTTTTAACCCCTAAATTTCCCCAATTGAAATCATTCTCTCAAATTGCTAAAAGAATAACAAGTCTTCCTCTCCAAAATATTTCTCTCTCTAGAAGTTCAAGAAGAAAGCTAGGGTTTGCAAGTCAAGTCTCCAATTCCACCATTGAAGTCATGTTTTTTGGCATCAAGGTATGATTGTTTTCATCCATGGGGCTCTTTCCTCCATAGAGTTCACAAATTCTCCAATTTACAAAGTTAGAATTCTCCAATTCAGTTAGGATTTTCTTCCATGTCATGGGTTCCTTTAAGAAAATGATTTATTTGATTGTTTTATGATCAATCAAGCATGAATTGAGCTAATTACCTGATTTTATAATGAATTCCCGTGAACCCACATATAACCTTTATTTTCTGAACATTGATTATTGAAAGTAGGTTTTGCACTATGAAAGATGAATTGAATTATGCATGTCCCTATAAAATTGATGAGATATGGTGTAGATTGCTTTGAGAGTAAATAATGTATGTTGTTGTTGTAATTAATTGTGGTGATTGGATTGTTCACATAACTACTTCAAGCATGAATGTGAAAGGTTTTCTCTCATAAAGGATTAAAGGTTGAAAGGTATTCTCACCTAAAATGAATCAAAGATAAGGAGCTATTCTAAGAGTGAAGCACGCGGCGATTACCCATGACCTCTAAATGAATGACAGGAGGTGATTACCCATGTCACATTATGTAATGAAAAGAGGCGATTACCCATGTTCCTTTAAAAGATAAGATGAATGTGATTCAGAACTATTCCGTCGAAGCTAATCTTAGTAACAAGTGGACAAGTGGCGATTACCCATGTCCCATAAACTATGTTTCAACATAGGATTGTCTAGATAGACATTAGTGTCACGATCCAGGGGTACACCCTAGATGTAACATGGCGTATAGAACCCCGAAGAACTCCATACAAGCCACTTAGCTTTCATAACATAAGAAATAGAACAATAAGAGTATAATAATAGTTCAAGTTTAAATCATTTTATAAAACGAAAAGCGGAAGTCTTAACTCATGTCTCATTATAGCCATCTAATACAATCAAATAAAATTGGGCCTAGCCCATACATCATGTTCAAAATGAAATACAAGAAAGAAACTAAGAAGATAAAACTCTATCCTCGAAGCATGAGGACTAACCCAAATCTCAGGAATTTCTCAAGTAAACCTCTAGCCACGAAAACCTGAAACCGGACTTCCGGACCCTACATTTGGGGAAAATATAGGAAAGAGTATGTGTTAGTACAAAACAATATACCAAGTATGATAGCCATGCATAAAAAAATTAAAACATGCTAAAAGGGACATTTCATTTCATGACATGCAATTGACCAAGCTAAAACATAATATGAAAGCTTTATAAAACAAAAGTCATAAAATCATGGTCAATGAAAGCTAACTTCATCTTTAAAACCTTTAAACTCATGTGAAATACTTCTTGAAGTAACCCTAGTTCATTATTACTTGTGGGGAAATTAGCCTTAACCAACATGAGACCATGTGAGCTATAACATGATCACTCGGTGTCTCCCACACCAAAAAGGTTGTTCTAATTGCCTAAGTTAGAACCATGAACATCAAGCTTAAGTAGATCCACTAGCAAATCAACCTATGGGGGAACATAGTGTATGGGATAAGGAGATTGCTACTAGAAACCCGACCTCTACTACGGGGGAGATTCCATCTCATGAGATTAATTTGGAAACTCGGACTCTACGATGGGAGAGCTTCCATCTCACTTTCAATATCCACTCGGTGCTTAGCATAAATTCCCATGGAATAGTCATTTCTTACTTTGAATTCATTACTCATGAAATGGTGCCCCTTGGACAACCAATCCAAGCTAGTTTATTAGGATAGCTCTTACTCTTGATTCATTTAGGTGAGAAAGCCTTTCAACCGAAGAATCCTGTCTATGTGAGAAACCTTTCACATCATGCTAGTTATGTGTTTATGAGAATGTCCTTTCAACAACACAACAACAACATCATCATTGGTACTTTACTCTCAAAGCACCCTTAAAACATTATCACAAATCTCATAATCAATGTATAAGTCCATAATTTACCTCTTGAGGTCAAAACCCACTTTCAATCATAAACTCTTAGAAAACATAGGTTAGATATGGATTTCATCATAAATACATGTAAAACTAGTAATATATGCTCAATTTCATAAAACACTTGCTTTATACTCAAAACCCCTCATCATATGATTCACAACTTAAAAAGATAGGGATTACATGGGTTCATGGGGGAATTCATCATAAAAGCATTGCAATTCATCAATTCATGCACATAAGATGATAATTCAATTAATTAAATCAATAATGAAAGGAACCCATGCTAATTGAAGAAAATCCAAACTCAATTGGGAAATTCTACCATTTGAAATAGAGGAATTTGGGAACTCCATGGATGAAAGGAATCCATGAATGAAAACTATCATACCTTGAGTCGAAATTCTAGCTTTCAATGGAGGAATTTGAACCTTAGCTTGAAACCCTAAGTGATTCCTTCTTCTTCTTCTTCTTGTTCAAGTTTTAGAGAGAGAATTATTTGTAGAGGAATTGGTTTCTTTTGGGAATTTAGAAGAATGAAGTAAATGGGGTGAATTTGGGGTTAAACAGGCTTATGTAGGGGTCCTAAACATACACAAAACGACATAGGTTAGGGACTAATTATTTAGGAAAAGACCCAACTAACCTTGAAATAATAACTAATAGCAGCCATTGACGGACCCAGTCAACAGACCGTGGTCTGACCTATGGTCTGTCCTGGTGGACCGTTGATGGACATCTTGGGCTTGATTTATGGGCTTAAACCACCGACCCTAACCACATACCGTGGTTTAACCTACGGTCCGTAGGTCAGGCCGTAGTTCTTGGCCTCAACTACTTTGGCAAGGTTACCAATCCACGGACCTACCTACGGTCGGTGGTTAGCCTCCGTGGCTGGCACCTGCAACTTCCCAAAATCTGGTTTAATTCCCTTTTTCGGATACGGGTTGTTACAATATCTCCCCGCTGGGACCATTCTTCCTCGAATGAGATTTAAACTGGTTCTAAAATCTTAGGAGATGACCTAACAAGCCAACCTAAAAATGCAATGCATGAAACCAAGAAGGAACTATCGACTCCAAGCTAAGACATTCTCAAAACATCTTAAGAGGGGTGAAATTAACTCTATCTGCCCATCATGCATGTAATGCACATAAATAAGGATTAAACATCAACTCCAAGCTTAACATACTCAAATGCATCATAAGGAAGTTGGAACTACATCTAACAACCCAATATGCATGAATTTTTCAAAATTTCTCATGTTCATGGAGGAACTTCCTTCTCCAAGCTAAAACCATGCTCATCACAATCTCATGGAGCCCATATGCAATTTACTCTCAAAAAGCAGATGTAAAGTAGGTCCATCAATTCCACTCATAAAGTCACTCATACTCAATGCACAACAACATGAGGAAAATAAAGCATGTGAACTCATTTTCTTTCAAAACACACTTTTTCATGAACATGCATAACATAAGGAAATCATGGAAACACATAAAAACACATGACTCCCAACACAAAGGTCAAATCAAGAGGAACTTATTACCTCAAGCTAGAGTAGGAGTAAAAGGAAAAAGATGAGGATATTGGGACATCATATCGGCCTCGGCCTCCCAAGTAGCACCCTCAACTAACTGATTCCTCCACAAAAATTTCACGGAAGCAGCTTCTTTATTTCTCAACTTCTTGTCTTCCCGGTCTGAAATCTCAATCGGAACTTCCTTATAAGAAAGACTCTCATCAACTCCCAACCCTTCTAAAGAAACAATGGATGTCAGATCACCAACACATTTCTTCAACATAGAGACATGGAAAACCGGATGCACCGTTTCCAACTCATTTGGCAAATCTAACTCATAAGCAACCTTACCAACACGCCTCAAAATTTGATATGGGCCTAAATATCAGGGACTAAGCTTCCCTTTCTTACCAAACCTCATTACACCCTTCATAGGTTAAATTCTTAAGTAAACCCAATCATGAACATCAAATCCCTTTTCCTCACATCGGCATATGACTTTTGCCGACTTTGATCCGTTTTCAACCTCTCTCTAATAAGTCAAACTTTCTCTATGGCCTCATGTACCAATTCGGGACCTATTAGGAAAACTTCACCCACCTAAAATCAACCTATGGGAGATCTACATCTCTTACCATATAAGGCCTCAAATGGAGCCATATCAATACTCGAGTGATAGCTATTATTATAGGAAAACTTAATCAATGGCAATTGGTCATCCCAATTACCATTAAAATCAATCACACAATCTCTCAACATATCTTCCAAAGTATGTATAGTATGCTCTGCTTGCCCATCGGTATGGGAATGAAAGGCCGTGCTAAGCTTAACCTTAGTGCCAAGACCCTTTTGGAATGACTTCCAAAACTGAGATGTGAATTGGTTACCACGATTGGAAATAATAGATAAGGGCACTCCATGCAACCTCGCCATTTCTCTCAAGTATAACTTGGTAAGTCCTCTGCCGAATAAGAAATCTTGACGGTAAGGAAATGAGCTGATTTCGTCATCCAATCAACTATCACCCAAATAGAGTCATGTTGTCGCCGAGTGCGAGGCAAATGAACGGTTAAGTCCATATTCAAGTCTTCCCACTTCCATGTGAGGATGATAATATCTTGGGATAAACCTCTCAGTTTCTGATGCTGAACCTTAACTTGTTGACAATTTGGACACTTAGCCACAAATTCTGCAATGTCCTTCATCCCATTCCACCAATAGACTTCCCCCAAATCATGGTACATCTTGGTGGCTCCCGGGTGAATGGAATACCACAAACTATGGGCTTCTGTCAAAATTTGTTCCCTCAAGTCCTCCACATTTGGAACACATACACGACCTTGGTATCTAAGTACCCCATCTCCCCCTTGGAGAAGGCCTCAACGGATTTCTTCAGTACCGCCTCTTTCAATTCTACCAAAATTGGATCAAGACCTTGTTTAGCTTCCGCATCGGCTACAAAAGAAGATTCAGACCCATTGTTAACAATAACACCATTTTTGGTGGAGTCCACCAATTGAACAGCTAATCAAGCCAATCTATGAACATCTCAAACCAACTCTTTCTTTTCTTCTTCAATATAAGCAACACTACCCATAGATAACCGACTAAGAGCATATGCTACCACGTTAGCTTTACCAGGGTGATAAAGAACACTCATGTCGTAATCTTTCTATAACTCAAGCCACCTTCTTTGGAAAAGATTCAAATCTTTTTGATTAAACACATATTGCAAACTATTGTGGTCGGTAAACAAATCTACATCCACACCATACAAATAATGCCTCCAAATATTCAAGGAAAAAATGACCGCCGCTAGTTCAAAGTCATGGGTAGGATAATTCTTCTCATGGAATTTAAGTCACCTTGAGGCATAGGCAATCACTTTTCCATTTTGCATAAGCACACATCTTAACCCAATTATTGAGGCATCACAATAAACCACAAAGCCATCTGTCCCTTCTGGTTAGGTCAACACCAGAGCGGAAGTAAGTCTATCTTTCAACTCTTGGAAACTCTTTTCATACATCTCGGTCCATATAAACTTAGCCTTCTTTTGAGTCAAAGGAGAGGTAATAGAAGAAAACTCCTCAACAAACCTTCTATAATGACAGGCCAAACCAAAGAAACTTCTAATATCCGAAGGAGTTGGATGTCTAGGCCAACTTGACCGCATCCGTCTTTTTAGGATCTACCTCAATCCCTTTACTTGAAACAATACTACCAAGGAAAGCTACGGAACTCAACAAAAAATCACATTTGCTAAACTTTGCAAAAAGTTGTTGAGCCTTAAGGATTTGCAACACGATTATCAAATGATCCATATGCTCATTCTCACTCCTTGAGTAGATCAAAATATCATCAATAAACACAATCACAAACATGTCTAGATATTGCCTAAACAATCTATACATCAAGTCCATAAATACCGCCGGAGCATTAGTCAAACAAAATGACATTACCAGGAACTCATAATGACCATACCGAGTTTGAAAAGCCATCTTTGGAATTTCATCTTGTCTCACCCTCAATTGGTGATAACCGGATCGAAGGTCAATCTTAGAGAAATAAATTGCCCCTTAAAGTTGGTCAAACAAATCATCTATCCTTGAGCCATCCTTCTTTCTAACGAATAAAACTGGAGCACCCTATGGAGAGATACTCGGTTGGATGAAAAACTTATCTACCAGATCTTTCAACTGTTCTTTCAACTCCTTAAGTTCTGGCGGAGCCATACGATAAGGAGCAATAGAGATAGATTGCGTATCTAGGATAAGGTCTATACCGAAGTCTATTTCCCACTCGGGAGGAATACCGGGTAAGTCATCTAGGAACACTTCTGGAACCTCATTTACGATGGGGACCGACTCAAGAGAAGGGGTTACGAAATCTACATCCCTCACCCTTACTAGATGGTAAAAGAAACCCTTAGAAATCATCTTTCTAGATTTAAGATAAGAAACAAACTGACCCTTAGGGATAGAATTTCCCCGCTTCCACTCAACGACAGGCTCATTTGGAAACTAAAACTTGACTACACGAGTTCTATATTCGATATATGCATAACTTGAGTGCAGCCAATCGATACACAAGATAACATCAAAGTCTAACATATCAAACACAACCAAGTCAACAAGAGTAACTCTATGGGATAAGGAAATAAGACACTTCCTATAGACCCTCTTAGCTACAATAGAATCACCAACAGGAGTAGAGATAGAAAAAGGTTCTAACAACACATTAGTGAGCACATCAAATCTCATTGCCACATATGGCATCACAAAAGACAAAGTAGCACCGGGATCAAGTAAATCATACGCATATAGTTGAAAAACTTTCAACGTACCGATAACCACATCGGGAGAACTCTCTCTCTCTCCACGAGTCTGGAGTGCATAGAAGCAGTTTTGCTTAGGAGAGTTGGAACCCGTACCATTAGTAGTAGCTTGATTTCCCTCTCTTCCTTTAGCCGTAGGAATCGGGCAATCCCTCATTTTGTGACAACTTTTTCCACAACCATCTATGCCTTCTAGGCACTTGCCATCGTGCTTCCTTCCACACTTAGTACAATTTGGCCTAGGCATTGAAGATCCACTACCATTTCCTCCTTAAGGATTAGGGTTAGACACCCTATCTTTGTTGAACTTTGGAGGAGCATTAGCAGAATCTCGGCCGGAAAAACTTTTGTTGGAAACTAGGTCAACCTTGCCCATCGAATCTTGCATGAGAGAAATTACCATCACCGGTCTATGCCCTTTTTACCTCTGTAGAATTTTCTTTACCTTTTTCCTCCTCAAGTTGTTGTGTATGTACCATGAGATGAGAGATGTACATGTCATGGATGAGCATGGCGGTTTGGCACTCTTTAACCACCATTTCAGACACCCACGAAACAAACTTACTCATTATAGCTCTTTAATCTGTAACCACTGTTGGAGCATATTTTGACAATTGAGTGAGCTTTAGAGCATACTCCCTCACACTCATACTCACATGCTAGAGATTTCTGAACTCAAGCACCTTGGCTTCCCTCATCTCTAGGTGATAGAACCTATCAAGAAAACCAACTTTGAACTTCTCCCAATCTAGAGGACCCGCATCTTCCAATCTCCCTTCTTTCCATTGATTATACCATATTTGAGGTACTCCTTTAGTTGATAAGTAACAAACTCTGCTTTTTCCACTGACGTAACTCCCATGATAATCAAAATTTTATAGACCTCATCAATAAATTCTTGAGAATCTTCCTCAGCTTTAGAACCATGAAAATCCAGAGGATTTATCCTTGTGATGTCCCTCACTCTTGAAGCCACTAAATTCACATTTGGGTTCACCGGATCTGCAACCTCCCTATTTGCTTGGGCCATCACCGCTTGAGCTAACACTTGAAAAACAGCTCTAAACTCCGCATTCGACACTTGATCGGCCAAAGGATCGACCGGAACTTGAGGAGCTTGGGGAGGAGCTTGTTGTTCCTCATTCTCCCTCACATTCCTTCTAGCATAAGCTCTTCGGGTAGCCATATCCAGAAGAACATAGGATAAGGATTATGAGAGAAACTTTATAGAGTTAAACTCTATCGCACGACTTAAGAGTAATTAAAGAAGTGGAGTTTCCTACTCATCTTGTAGCCTCTCATTCATAAATATGGCGTGCTTCACACTTATGAACAAGACTCTACTAGACGTGGCTTATGAGACATCTGAAGACCATTCTAAATGTTGTGCTCTGATTACCAGTTTGTCACGACCCAGGGGTACACCCTAGATGTAACATGGCGTATAGAATCCCGAAGGACTCCATACCAGCCACTCAGCTTTCATAACATAAGAAATAGAACAATAAGAGTTAAACAAAAGTCCAAGTCTAAATCATTTTATAAAAATGAAAAGTGATGAGTCCAAGAGTTGGACTCATTTAGGGCTTTGTTTTGATAGATTTAGTGTCCTCAAATGCCTAATTTATGCTATAAACTGATGTTAATTCTTTGATTCTCAGGAATATGGCTTGAAGAACAAAGCAAGGACACTAACAGGCAAAAAGGAGCAACACAAGCTGAGAAAGAAGAGACAATAAGGCCTGAATACCGCCGAGAGAACTCGACGAATCACCGAGTCACCCATAGACCGCCTAATTTTACAGAATACTGAGCCTGAAATAGGGAAAATTTAGGTGAACTGCATTTTCTATCGGTGAAGGAAAACGGCACCACCGAACGCACTGATCAAGACCAAAAAAACATTGAATTGGCGAGCTAGAGGATTGAAAGGTGCATCGCGGAAGTGATTTGTGATCCCGATCTAGATCGGCTAAAGTTACAGTGTCTGAATGAGGAAAGGGTGAAGAAGAAAGGGGCGATGGATTGGAACAATTGGCGAGTCGCCGACTTTCCTCGCCAAACCACTCCAAAAAGCAGCATCTCAGATCAGTATAAATTATCTTTTGGAAGAGAGAGAAGGCATTGAGTCATTGAGGAACAAAATAGAGTGAACAAAAACACCATCCTTGTTGATTTTATCTAATTTTGGCAAGAGATTTCAATTGGGTATTGTAATAGACAAGATATTATTCATCTTAGAACTTAGATTTTCGATACCTAGCTATGGAGCATGCTTTAGGTATTAAATTTCTTCCATTTTCGATGATTAGCTAAAACCCTAATCTTGGGGGTTTGACAATGTTATCAATTGCTGGATTTGGCTTGATGGGTGTTAGTTATTATCAATTGTGGTGCTAATTCGAAATGGGTCTTACTTATTGATGTGGTTTTACTTCTCTATTGCATGTTTATTTCAATGTAATTTAAGTATTTTATGCTTGCTTGAGAAAGAAGTATGAAGCTAAAGTGATAAGTTAGCACTCATAGTTAGTGGGTCACGACGGATTTAGCTTGAGAAAGTGATTCCTAAGATTCATGCTATGTATTCAGCTCGAGAGAGTGAATGTGGTGAGGTTTTGGACTTGTCTTTAAGCCTAAAGCATTGAGGTTCGAGAGAACTCAATTGAAACAAGATAGTTGTTCGAGAGAAAAGTGCCTTACCTAAAGTTCACCTTACCCATGAAGAGTTAGCACTTTTGGTTAGTAAGTTGCACCCATTGAGTTGAGTTTAGCAATTGGTTGGTCAATCCCCCAAGTACCTTTCTCCTATTTGGTTGATCTCACTTTCTTGTTGAGGCTATTTTGTTATCGACAAATTCATTACTCTGACATTGCGTCAACCCTCTAGTTTCATTACTACTTTCCACAAATCTCTAGTCCGTTAGCTACAAAAATCACTATTGTAATTTCATATTTGAAGTCAAAATATAACTACTCTCTGTGGGATCGACCCCAACTTTTTTGTTGGGTTTATACTGCTTAACGGTCATTTACACCTAGTATCAGATAAGGTGTAGTTGATACGTTAATCAAAAAGGGAAAGTCTAAACTCATGTCTCATCATAGCCATCTAATACAATAGAATGAAATTAGTCCTAGCCCATATATCATTTTCAAAACAAAATACAAGAAAGAAATGAAGAAGATAAAACTCCGTCCTCAAAGCATGAGGACTCACCCAAATCTCAGAAATATCTCAAGTCAACCTCTAGTCACGAAAACCTGACACCTGACTGTCGGACCTTACATTTGGGAAAAATGTAGGCAAGAGTGTGCGTTAGTACAAAACCATGTACCAAGTATGATAGCCATGCATAAAACATTTAAAACATTCTAAAAGGAAATTTCATTTCATGACATGTAATTGACCAAGCTAAAACATAATAGGAAAGCTTTATAAAACAAAAGTCATAAAATCATGGTCAATGCAAGATAACTTCATCTTTAAAAACTTTGAACTCATGTGAGATACTTCTTGAAGTAACCTTAGTTCATTATTACTTGTGGGGAAATTAGCCTTAACCGACATGAGACCATGTGAGCTATAATATGATCCCCCGGTGTCTCCCACACCGAAAAGGGTTGTTGTACTTGCCTAAGGTACCACCATGAACATCTAGCTTAAGTGGATCCACTAGCTAATCAACCTATTGGGGCACATAGTTTATGGGATAAGGGGATTGCTACTAGAAACCCGACCTCTACTACGGGGGAGCTTCCATCTCATGAAATTACTTTGGAAACCCGGCCTCTACTATGGGAGAGCTTCAATCTCACTTTCAATATCCACTCGGTGCTAAACATAATTTCCCACAGAATAGTCATTTCTTACTTTGACTTCATTACTCATGAAGAGGTTCCGCTTGGAAAACCAATCCAATCTAGTTCATTATGCTAGCTCTTACTCTTGATTCATTTAGGTGAGAAAGCCTTTCAACCTAAGAATCCTTTCTATGTGAGAAAACCTTTCACATCATGCTAGTTATGTGTTTATGAGAATGTCCTTTCAACAATACACCAACAACATTATCATTGGTACTTTACGCTCAAAGGACCCTTAAAGCATTATCACAAATCTCGTAATCAATGCATAAGTCAATATTTTACCTCTTGAGGTCAAAACCCACTTTCAATCATAAACTCTTGGAAAACATGGGTTAGATATGGATTTCATCCTATATACATCTAAAACTAGTAATACATGCTCAATTTCATAAAACACTTGCATTAAACTCAAAACCCTTCATCATATGATTCACAACTTGAAAACATAGGGATTAAATGGGTTCATGGGGGAATTCATCATAAAAGCATTGCAATTCATCAATTCATGCATAGAAAATCTTAATTCAATAAATTAAATCAATAATGAAAGGAACCCATGCCAATTGAAGAAAACACTAACTCAATTGGGGAATTCTACCATTTGAAATAGAGGAATTTGAGAACTCCATGCATGAAAGAAATCCATGGATGAAAACTATCATACCTTGAGTCAAAATGCTAGCTTTCAATGGAGGAATTTGAACCTTAGCTTGAAGCCCTAAGTGATTCATTCTTCTTCTTCTTCTTCTTTAAGTTCTAGAGAGAGAATTATTTGGAGGGAAATTGGTTTCTTTTAGGAATTTAGAAGAATGAAGTAAATGGGGTGAATTTGGGGTTAGAAAGGCTAATATAGGGGTCCTAAACATAAATAAAACGACATAGCGTAGGGACTAATTAATTAGGAAAAGACCCAACTAACCCAGAAATAATAACTGATAGCAACCACCGACGAACCCACTCGATGGACCGTGGTCTTACCTACGATTCATCCTACTGGACCGTGGATGGACTTCTGGGGTTTGATTTTTGGGCCTCAAACCATGCACCATGACCACATACCGTGGTCTGACCTACAGTCCATAGGTCAGGCCTTAGTTCTTTACCTCAACAACTTTGGCAAGGTGACGAATCCATGGACCTACCTACGGGCCGTGGCTGGCACCTGCAACTTCCAAAAATCTGGTTTAATTTCCTTTTTCAGATATGGGGTGTTACAATTAGCTAGTGGATCCACATAAGCTACAAGTTCATGGTCCTTACCTTGGCAAGCAGGACAACCCTTTTCGGTGTGGGAGACACCGCATTCCATGTTAATAGCTCACATGGTCTTATATTTAACTTAAGGCTACTTCCTAGAATGAAAGCTATGATGAACTAAGGTTACTTCAAGAAGTATCTCACATGTGACTTATGATGATGTCTAATTGCATTGACCATATTTTATGACGTATGTCTTCTAGTTCTTTTACATTCATGATTTAGGTTGGTCATTGCACTTTATGAAAATGTCCCTTTTCTCATGTTTTCAAATGTATTATGCATGGCTATCATACTTGGTACATATTTTCTACTGACGCATACTCTTGCCTAAATTTCACTAAATGTAGGGTCTGACATTCAAGGTTCTCAGTTTCATTGCTAGAGGTTGTTGGAGAGATTCCAAGTTGTGGTGTGTCCTCATATTCTGAGAACCGAGTTTGATTTTCCTTATATCTTTACTTTCAGTTTTGGAACTTGATATACGAGCTACGCCTTGATAAATTCTTGTGTACTAGATGGCTTTGAGATGATGTTTAGATTTCCGTTTTTCTTTATAAAATTCTTCTATGTCGAAACTGTCTTTTAATCTCTTTATTCTATTTCTTGTATGATGAAAGCTAAGTGGATTGTATAGGGCATCCCGGAGTGTTATACGCCATGTTACGCCTAGGGGCTACCTTGGGTCGTGACATCAAGCATATGATCAAGTCGAGGAATGGGAGTTCTATAATTCACTGTGATCTTATTTACGGCTCTACAATCAATACACATTCTCCAAGTGCCATCCTTTTTGGGAACAAGAATTACCGGTACGACACAAGTACTTAGGTTGTCTTTGATCAACCCTTTTCAAGAAGCTCTTCCACATTTCTTGACAGCTCTTTGGTTTCTTACGGATTACTCATATAAACTGGACAATTGTGGATTTGTGAACCCGGTACAAAATATATTTGGTGCTCGTTTCCCATCAAGGGTGGTAATCCAGCGAGTATCTCATATGGAAACAGCTCATCATAGTCCTTCAAAAGAGAAGAAATAATACTAGGCAAAGTGCTAGTATCTTGGTTAGCATGCATCAAAGGTTGGTATTGATAAGGCACATTAAAAATCATTCCTCATACACACCCTTTAAACAATTGCTTGGCTTGTCTATATATCATGCACATGTTCTTCTTATTTTTAGCCAAGGCACATCCCTCCTTTGGATTGATGGTGGAACTTTCTCCTTCACCTTTTGCCTCCTTAGCCCTTATTCTCTCCCGAAGCTCCTTCATAGCCCAATAGTCCTCACTCACTTGATATGAAGTGAGAGGTGGACGCAAATACTTTTTACCTTCAATCACGAAAGAGTATTTGTTGGATCTTCCTTGGTGCACAACATCTCTATCAAATAGCCAAGGTATCCCCAACAATAGGTGAATGCCATCATAGGAACCACATCACAAACCAATTCCTCATTGTACTTTCCCACACTAAATCGAATACTTGCTTCTTTAAGGACCTTCAACTCTCAACTCTCATTGAGCCATTGTAGTTTATAAGGATTGGGATGCTTGATGGTTTGTATTTTCATATGATCCACCAAGGAACTACTCACCACATTGGTGCAACTTCCGTTATCAATGATTAAAGAACACACTTTATCTGGTATTTTTCACCTAGCATAAAATAGATTCTCCCTTTGGTCAAGTTCTTCTTTTGCAAGTGCTCCCATAATTCTTCTCACAATACATGAAAGATTGACATTCATTTTCAAGTCTTCATCATCTTCAAGCAAAGACTTTCCCTTCTCCATGAAGAAAGAAAAAATTACCCTCTCATCCAACCTTTCTTCTTCATCCCCCAATTCACCTTCCTCTCCTTCACCCCTATCTCCCTCTCCCTAATTTTTTTCTTCACCCTCATCTTCATCTTCGGTCTTATACCCATCACTAAGAGCAACAATTGTTATCTTATTTTGACACTCACTAGCAACATGTCCCCTCCCTTGACATCTAAAGCATTGAATTATAGAGGGGCGAGGAAAGTTAGGTTTAACATAGTTACCTCCTTGTGGTTTCTCACTTGCCTTGGATTCGTAATCAATCTTGACTTGGGTAGCTTGACCTCCACCTTTAGTTTGCTCCCTAGAGGATGTCGTCTTCCAATTATCTCTACCTTTGTTCCATGTGGAAGTTAAAGAACTTTTGGCCTTGTATGACTTTTCTACTTATAAATCCGCTTTTACCTTTGAGGCATCATTGATAGCCGCTTCAAGATTCTCATAGTGTTTAAACTTCAAAGGCTTTAAGCTATCATACCTCAAGTTTTCCATGAATCGTATCATCGTACATTCCATATTCTGTTCAATTTTATACTTCATCCGCAAGTTCTCCAAATCATCATAATATTCTTCCACACTTTGGGTACCTTGCCTCAACATTTACACCTTCTTGTGCACATCTTGGTAGTAATTAGGATTCAAGTATCTCAACTCCATAAGTGTAATCAACTCTTGCCAAGTAGGTAACTCGTAGTTAGGATGGCTCTATATTTCCCTCCTCTTGGACTTCCACCAAGTTGATACGTACCCCTCGAATTGTGTGAGATCTTACTTCGCCTTCAAAGTTTATGAGATATTATTTGTGAGAAAGATCCGCTCACTTTGAATTTTCCATTCCAAGAACTCATCGAGGTCACTACATCATTTGAAACTTTGAAGTGTGACCTTGATAGTATTCAAGCCCCTACCTTGATCATTCCTCTCCCTAAACCTATTTACTATATTTCCCATCCTTTCACCTCTATATCACATCCTATCTCCTCTACATCCCATCATATCTCCTCTATTCCCATATTCTTGATCTCCCGTGCCTTGGTCCCACCCCAAGTCCCGAGGTCGTAATCCTTCCCTTTATACTCTATTTCCATCCATGCTCCCAAAAGTCATCATTATTGAACTCCTCATGAATTTCATCATAGAGAGGATTTTGGTATTGGTAGTCTTGGTAGGGCATTTATGGTGCATTTTGTGGATGTGATGTGTAGGGTTCATGAAAAGATGCATTTGAATCAGTTTGAAATGGTGTTTGGTATTCAACTTTGTTGGCCACAAAAGGAAAATTCTCTTGTGGTGGGTGATAGGTTTGTGGATTTGGATGTGGCGTAGGTTGTCTTTGGTTGTTTGGAGGGTTGCTAGTTTGGATAGTGGGGCGTTGGTAGTTTCAGGTTTGGCTTTCTGGAGGAGAACATAGATTATGAGCTTGTCCCGGAGCAAGGCTAGTGGATTGCAGTGATACCCTTCTTAGATCCTCATATTCTGGTTGAATTACTTTTCTTCTATTCTCCTTTTCCACCCTTACAAACCGTTCCTCCATACTCATTTTCGCTACTTGCTTAGAGATGTTGGCGAGATCCTCCATGATGTTCTCCGAGCCCTCCCCAATTGTATTTGTATTAGACATTATACCTACAAAAGTCAACAAACGAGGTTAGTAGCAAAAGCCTCACTTCACTAGTATGTAGCTCTCAAGTCATCTTCTATGGCATCGTCTCAAAGTTCCTAGTTAACTAGCTCCGTTCAATCAATTCATGATCACCTATCCTTTGTGATGGAGTGTATTTTTGTGACTCTTTAAAGAAGGACGACCCAAGAAAAAACTAACAGACTTGAATCAAGAAGGTTATCAATGAATTAAGATGAGAAAAGTAGAATAAAGAAGCACCAAAAGATGCGGACTCAAAATAAACCAAGTAACAAAAGTAGAAGAATTACTTGTTGTTACTTAATTTGAAGGATCAAATAAATAATTTGATGATTAAAAAATAGTTAACAAGTAATCAAATATGTTATTTAATTGTTAAGTAGTTGAAAAATAGAAGAAAAATGAGTTTAGAAGAAGAAGAAGAAGTGAATTTGGACACTTGGAAAATTTTAAGCCTCAAAGAAGTTCGTCATTTGTAAGTCCTTGATTGGATGATTTGATGATTGAAACTAGTTAAAAAGTAACTAAATATGTTAATTAATTGTTAAATAGTTGAGGAATTTAAAGAAAAATAGTGTACAAAAAAATCACGATGTTTGGAAAGTTAGAAAAAATTTAATGTCAAAAAAACTTCCCATACTTAGAATATTTTGGGCTCTCAAGGAAAACTGCAATTTTTGTGTCTCTGAAACTGACGCACACGCGCGTCAGGTGTGACTAGCTGTCGCTGGCGTGCTGTCTGTTGCGTTGGCTGCTGATGGAATTTCGTGTGGCGCTGACGTGGCAGATGGCATTTGAAATGGCTGCTGATGTGTCGGCCCACGTGGAATATAATTTTTTTTTTTCAAATTTCAATATTTTTTTTCAAATATTGATTATTTTTTTCAAAATTCCACTAATGGACCTAAAAAAACACCTTGGACCAACTTTGATTTGAAAATGTTTGATGAAATGTACTTTCTTCCTTCTTCTTCTTCAAGAACAACTTGAAGACACCAAGAACACATAGAACACCAAGAACACCCACTAATTCCCAATACATTAAAAACAACTCGAAATTAGCTCAAAATTTAGGATTATCTTCCCTTTGACTTAGAGAACAAACCCCAATGGTGATCAATCTCCAATTTCCCTTCAATCACAAGAACAACTTCCAAAATTTGAAAACTTTAAAAAAATCAAAACCGTTCAGACTATATAATTATTTGTTCATCATCTTGTTCATAGATGATATTCTGGTATGCTCGCAGAGCAAGAGTGATCAGGAGCACCACTTGAGGGTTGTGCTCCAGACTTTAAGAGATCAACGACTTTATGCCAAGTTCTCAAAGTGCGAGTTTTGGCTTTAGTCTTTAGCATTCTTGGGGAATGTGGTGTCAAAGAATGGTATCATGGTAGATCCAGGGAAGATTGAGGCTATTCGTTATTGGGCGAGGCCCACTTCAGTAACTCAGGTTCGTAGCTTCGTCGATTTAGCACGCTACTACAAACGGTTTGAAGAGGGCTTCTCCACTATTGAAGCACCTTTAACTCGATCGACCCACCTTGATGTTAATTTTGACTTGTCTGTTGTGTTCCATGATACGATGCAGGTTTATACTTGTGCGTCGAGGCAACTTAGGCTTCATGATGCAACTACCCAACTCATGACTTGGAGTTGGCAGTGGTAGTTTAATGCTTAACATCTCGAGGTAGTACTTCTATGGTGTTTTTTGTGACATTTACATTGCTCACAAGAATGTTCGATACATCATGAGCTAGAGGAATCATATTTCGAGGCAGCATTGCTAGATTGAGCTTATAAAGGATTATGACCTCTCTATTCTCTACCATCCAAGCAAGGCGAATATGGTCGCGGAGGCCTTAAGTGAGAAGGCAGTGAGTATGAATAGTATAGCCTTTTTATCTATTGTGGAGCAACCTTTAGATTTGGACATTCAGTCCTTAGCTAACTTGATGGGTCAGATGGATGCTTCAAATTCTAGTCGTGTTCTAGCCTATGTGGAAGTTCATTTCTCTCTTCTTTATCAGATCCGTAGCCATCAGCTTGTGGATGAGGTCATGGTGGAACTTCACAATCAAGTTTTAGCGGGTAATACTTGTCAGGTTACCTTAAACTCAGATGAGGTTTTGAGGTTTGAAGGTTGTATTTGAGTCCTGAGAGTTTGGGGTTTTATTAAGTTGATACTTCGGGAGGTGACTATCTAGGCACCACGAAGATGTATCATGGCTTGAAGATACATTACAAGTGGGTCGGTATGAGGAGAAATACTACAGACTATGTGTACCGTTGCCTCAGTTTTCAGCAGGTGAAGGACGATCATTTGAGATCTGGTGCAGAGTTCAAGATATTACCTATTTCGGAATGGAAGTAGGATCACATTCACTATGGACTTTATGGAAAATTTTCCTTAGACTTCTAGAGGTGTTGTTAACATTTGGGTAAACATTTATCGATTGACTGGATGGTTCATCTTCATGGTAATCTGATCTCTATTATCTCAGATAAGGGTGCTCAATTCACATCTAACTTTTGGAGGACTTTCCAAGTTGAGTTGGGCATACGAGTTGACCTTTACACAGCCTTCCACCTGCAAACAAATGGTTAGTCGGAGCTTAATATTAAGGTTCCTTAGGAAATGTTCCGGGTTTGTGTATTAGAGTTTGGTGGTCAGTGGGACCAGATCTTTCCTTTGGAGGAGTTTTCATACAACAATAACTACCATTCTAATATCTAGATTGCCCCATTTGAGGCCTTATATGGTGGGCGTAGTAACTCTCTGGTTTGTTGGTTTGAGTCTACAGGGCATAGACTGCGCGGCACAGACTTGATTCAGGAGTCTTTTGAGTAGGTGAGGATGATTCAGGGCATACTTTGGACATCTTAGAATAGGCATTTGAGTTATGCCGATCATAGGCGACCGCTTTTGAGGTTTTTAGTTTGTGATAAAGTTTTTCTAGTGTGTCGCCCATGAAGGGCATGCTGAGATTTGGGAGGCAGGGCAAGCTTAGCCCTAGTATATTGGGCCTTTTGAGATCCTTTTGACAGTTTGAGACGTTGCTTATGAGTTAGCTTTGACTCTGATGTTCTAAACTATCCACCCAGTCTTTCTTATTTCGATGTTGTGTGGGTATGTTCCTAATGAGTTGCATGTGCTTCAGTATGATGCACTAGAGTTTGATATGCATTTGACCTTCGTACAGGAGCAAGTTGCCATTCTTGCAAGAGATGTGCAATGGTTGCACTCGAGAGACATTTATGTAATTAAGGTCTGTTGGAGACACTGTCCACTTGAGTAGACTACTGGGAGATTGAGCATAATATGCGGGAGCATTTTCCAGGCTCATTTGTCGCTTCAGGTACTTCTTCACTCTAACTTTTGCTGATGAAATTCCTTTTTAGTAGGGGATGTTGTAATGACCTCAGAGTAATTTTTTTGTGTATGCCTCGTGTTCATTGTTTAGAGTTTTCCAGTACAAACCCCCAGTCATGTATGTTTAGCTAGGATTGAATTCGATCACATAGTCATTTGTTTTGTTTTTGTCCAGGTTTCCATATTTCTGAATCTTTGAAACTTGAACTGTTGACCTCAGTTAAAAGTTCAGGAAAACGGCCTCAGAATTCAATTCTGACGGTTTTATTAGTTCAGGAAGGGCCGATTTAGGCAAGGGCATTGTTTGTTCAGGCCCCAAGACTTCTATTGTGAGTTTGTACCATTAGGCATTTTAACTTTGAATCTTAAGTCAAATGTTGACTTTCGTAAACATTTTTGGTAAACATGCTCGGATAAGAATTGCATTAGCGTGGTTAACTCAGGAATGTCGAGTTTGGTCTAGAATGACCTCTTGTGTAGTTCATTAGGCTTCTGGCCTCATTTTGAGCCTTCTTGTGGTTATTAGCTTAAAGAGGAACATGGATGTGGGACCCATTTTTCATCGAAATGACCTCAGATTGAAGTTTTTATGGTTGTGTTGAGTTTGGAATGTTGAATTTGATGGGGTAGCATATTTCATTTACGCGCACGAAGTGTCAAATCTATCCCGGACACCCAGTCGGAGAATTCAGAGTTAGAGCAAACTAGCTGAAGTGTTGATATCTAGTGCATGATTATAGTGACCAGATATCTTACTTTTAACGACTAGAATTTTGTTTTAGGGACTAACCCTGGGTATTTAAAGGCAAAAGTTTCAGCTTAGCCCTCATTCTTCAAAATGTAATTTGTTGAGGTTGGGAGCTCTGATTTGAGTGACTCAAAGTCCTAGGTGATCGTTAAGAGCGTGGCTAAGTGATGAACTGATTAGAAGCTACTGAAAGACCTCCGTTTAAGGTTAATTTTCTGATTGAGCTACTGCCCCATCTTTATTTGTTACTTCCCTTGTTGATTTTGTTGCATGTGTTGTTGTGGGTTATTTTAGGCCTCAGATTTGGTATATCATTGGAAAAAAAGTTTAAGACATAGTTAAGGACCTCTTGACGGAATAAATTCTTGAAATTCCACTGCGCGGCCCATGATTCCCGTTTGACTCAAAAATTGGTTCGTCTCCATTTAAGGTGATTTTGGTGTCTAAATGACTGTATTGACATTGTGATCCTATTTTTGATTGTGAGGCAGCGTTCAGAGGATGATCAGAAGGGAAAAGCTCTGACTTTGTGATTTGGAGAGCACGCCATTAGATTGAGCATGAATATGTGAATCATGATGATGTGTTTGAATTTATGGCGGGTGCCTAGTTATTCCCTCTTTTCATGCTAGAGACCATGCTTTAGGGTTGATTACTATTGTTTTGAGGGTGGTACCATGATGGTGGATTTTTATATGTGTGTTGTAGCATGCTATGTGATTTACTTGTTTTTGGAGAATGTTTTGGCCTTTTTCTAGGATAGACTAGTGTTTCCTTAGACCCATGCACCTTTTGACTATGGTATGTCTGTGACACCATTTCAGATTGACTTGGATCTGATAGTTTGAGTCTTAGCTAAGGAATTTGTGTTGCTTGATAGTCTTTCTGTCTCTTCTCCCTAGTTCTGCGGCTCCGATGTATTATTGGAGATCATTTGCTTTCTCGGGATTGGACTAATTCAGGCTTGGAGATATTTTTATATCGTTGAGTGAATACATCAATCCATGGTTCTTTGGAGCCTACTTGCGATCCTCTTCGGAGTCGATATTCCCTCTAACACTCTTGCTAGTTGGGAGATTGACCCACCTGATTTGGAAGACTTGCAGGGCGGCCGAGATATCTGAGATCCTCCACGGAGTTTACACAACTCTGAGGCAGTCTTGCTAGTTTGGTGGTTGACTCCACCAGCAGATTATTGTACGTCTTGGTGGTTTGGGTTGATTATCACTCTTGCTAGTTTGACTGTCTGAGTTGATTTTCACTCTTGCTAACTGGGTAGGAAGTTGACTGGTTCTTGGATTTAGATCTAGATTACTCATCTGTCTTGTAGACTTGGCTATTATGTGTACATATCAGGCTTACGGGGTATGTTTGTTTTTTCTTTAAACTTGTGCATGAGTGTACCTTCTGGGCTTATTCAATCAAGTTAGGTTTAGTTAAGTTGTACTTTGATTTACTTCTGGTATGCTCATGTACCTTTTTTTCATATCCTCTTTGGCCTCAGTTTGTGTCTAGATTCAACTTTATCAAATTTTCATTACCTTTCTTGCTTTGTCAGCCTAAGATGCCTACTGATTATCTTGTTTAAGTACTTATGATACACTTCGCATATTTTCGTGATGCACATCCTAGTATGAGCTACCATCGGTGATTGTTCGTCTTGTCTTTTGCAGCTTGTGGATCTAGGAGACGTAGGTGAGCATTTGGCGTTCTGGATCAGCGTGTTGCCTTATGTACTTATGTTAGCTTCTCTTTTGCCTTTCAGACGGCTGGTTGTGGTGCACTTTTGGGACTTGTATTTATCTTGTTAGACAACTCTATAATCTTGACTTCTAGGTTCTGGGAGGGTTCCTTTGTATATAGATTTTGTTTTACTTTCAATTTTTGTCTTTTCTTATTGCTAGCATTATTTTCCGTTTAGTTCTACACTCGTACTCAATACTTCTTGTGGTTGGTACGGGACGGCTTACCGATGAGTGGTAAATTTGAACTTATTAAATGTCTATCTAGCACACTAATTAGTATCCTCAATGCCTAAATTTGTCATATTCTTATGATATGTTTGATGATTTTGCAGCTATGAAGGAAAATGGACAAGGCAAGGATTGATGTTTGAAGGAATGACCGAAAATACAAAAAAAAAAAGGTGACAACTATACATTATTGATCGCCATAAGATAAAGGGACATCGCCATGTGAGCATGACCCCACCCAAAATGATAGGGCACAACACTTGTGTCTATCGATAAAGATCAGTGAACTCCAAAAAAGAAGGCGATGCGCTGAATGAGAAAGGCAACCTTTCTGATCGTCGCCAAAAATTATAGTGCTTGGAGAAAAATTGAATGCTCGAAAGGTAAACTAAGATGGTACTCAGGGATTTTCAAAATGTGAAAGACAGACTTAAATGAGTTCACCGACTGAGGTTCAAACATCTGAAGCATAGAGCTTGAGAAGTCGAGCTGAAGCACAAGAGGTGATTCGGTGAACGAGCTCGATGAGCCCGAATAATGTCGCTGAATGAGATGTACATAGAGTTTTGGACCAAATTTTGGGAAACTATAGCCCAAAGGTGAGAGAAATGAAAAGAGTTGTGAAGATTAGAAAGACTGAGAAATATTCTCAGTTTTCAGAGAAAACACTTGACTATTTGTAACACCTCAGATTTAAAAGATGGGAAAGGTGCAACTTTCTAGGATCTGGTGCCAATACCAAGGGAGCCACAAACGGCCCATGGTCTGACACACAGTCTGTAGGTAGGCATATGGTTGGCCAGTCCAAATTTTCCAAAAGTGCCAAATCTTGGGACTCACGACAAAGGTGTATGACCCATAGGTAGACCCATGGATCGTACATGTGTCCGTCGTTGGGGGGTCTGAAACTAAGGGGTCTCTAATCTCACCTACGGCAATAAGGACGGGCCTTTGGTGAGGTCGGCAACTATTTAAATAAGGGTTTTTGGGTCTTTTCCTTATTATTCTAACCCAATACTATGTCGTTTTACCCCCAAATTTCTCCAATTGAAATCATTCTATCAAATTGCCAAAGATGACTAAAGTTCTTCCACAAATATTTCTCTCTCTAAAATCTTAAAGAAGAAAACCAGGGTTTCAAGGTCAACCCTCCAAATTCACTATTGATTGTAAGCTCTTGGCATTAAGGTATGATAGTATTCATTTATTGAGTCCTTTCCTCCAAAGGGTTCCTAAATTCTCCTATTTTCCCAAGGTAGAGTCTCCAATGGAACTTAGGATTTTTACTCAATCTCATGGGTTCTTTTCAATTATGATGTTAATGATTTATTTAATGTCTTTTTATGTATGAATTGAAGAAATTGCATTTTTCTAAGTTGAATCCCCATGAACCCATACGAAATTCATTTTTTCTAGAATTTACCATATGATGAAGCTTTTCAATCATGAAAGATGAGTTTATGAAGATATGTTTGTTCTATGAGATTGATGAAAATGATTTAAGTTGCGTAGGGAGTAAAGCATTCATGTTGTTGTAGTTGTTGTTGTGAAAAGATTTATCACATACACATGAAAGCATGATTGTGAAAGGATTTTTCACATAAAGGTTTCTTATATTTGGAAGGTTTTCTAAACTAAACTTTGAATCAATATTTAGGAGCTAATCTATTTAAGATAATGACTTGATGTGCCTTCCATGGATTATAAGGCAAGTGGCGATTACCCATGCCTATTTATGATATGACAAGTTAAGATAATGACTATTCAATGAGATTTACCCTTATCACCAAGAGGATATTGAGATGGAAGCTTTCCCGTAGCTTGAGGTCGGGTTTTCTAGTAGCAATCTGCTTATCCCATACATATGTGCCCGCATAGGATGATTGTCTTAGATAGACATTAGCTAGTGGATCCACGTAAGCTAGAAGTTCATGGTCTGACCTTCGCAAGTAGGACAACCCTTTTCGGTGTGGGGTAGACACTAGATTCCATGTTAATAGGTCACATGGTCTCAATATTGGTTAAAGGAAAATCTCTTACAATAATGAAATATAGTTACTCCTAGAAGTATCTCACAAATGTTTTAAAGATATTTGCTTGCATTGATCATGTTTTATAATTTATGTTTCCTAAACTTTTTACCTCACGATTTGGCTTGATCATTCGTTGTCATGAAAAGTTCCTTTTAGCATTATTTCATACATTTATGCATTGCTATCATACTTGGTACATATTTGTAGTTACACATACTCTTGCCTACATTGTTTCACAAATGTAGGGTCCGACATTCCAGTTTCGTATCTCCGTGGCTAGGGATAACTTACTAGATATTTAAGATTAGTGAGTCCTAATGTTCCATGGACCAAGCCTTTATTTCATATAGTCTTTACTTTTAAGTATTGTATGTGATGTACGGGTTACGTCCCGACCATTCTTGATGTACTAGATGGCTCTGAGACTATGTTAGACTTCTGCTATATTTTATAAACTCTTATATTTTGAAATTTTCTTTTAAACTCTCTCAATTTTCTATTTTCATGTATTATGTATGTTAAGTGGCTTGTGTAGGGTGTCTCGGGGTACTATACGCTATATTACACCTAGGGCATGCTTTGGGTCGTGACAAACTTTGTAATCAAAGCACAAAGTTTAGAAAGTACCTAGGATGTATTATAAGCCGCATTGAATACATTCTTTTTCATGAGTGTAAAACGTGCCACACTTATGAATGATAGGTTATAAGATGTTTAGGAAACTCCACCTTTTTCATTACTCTAAAGTCATGCAATAGAGTTTAACTCTATCATGTCTTTCTCCTTATCCTTATCTGATGCTCTACAAGTTATGGCAAATCGAAGGCCATTTTCTAGAAGGAATACGGGAGAGAATGTGGAACAAGAAGTTTCTCCTAAAGCTCCTCAAGTTTCGGTCGACCCTTTGGCTGAACAAGTGACTAATACAGAGTTTGAGACTACTTTTTAACCGTTAGCTCAAGCTATTACGGCTCAAACCAATAGGGAGGTGGTGGTCTCCGTGAACCTAAATGTTTGAACAGCAGCAACTATAGTTAGAGACTTCAGTATAAAGAATACTCTAGAGTTTCATCCTTCTAAGGTTGAGGAAGACCCTCAAGAGTTCATTGATGAAGTGTATAAGTGGTTGATAATCATTGGAGTTACATCGGTGAAAAAGGCGGAATTGGTCGCTTATCAACTTAAGGGTATTGCTAAAATATGGTTCAACCAATGAAAAGAAGAGTGGGCGGAAGATGCGACTCCACTTGATTGGGAAAAGTTTTAGGTTGCTTTATTTTATAGGTTCTTTCCCCTTGAGATGAGGGAGAAAAAGGTGCTTGAATTCATCAACCTTCATCAAGGAAGTATGAGTCTGAAGGAATATACTTTGAAGTTCACACAATTGTCTCGATATGCTCCTTCTATGATTGTCGATCCTAGGGCAAGGATGAGTAAGTTAGTTTTGGGTGTATCTGAAATGGTGGTTAAGGAATGTCGTACCGCTATGTTTATTAATGATATGGACATTTCTCGTCTAATGGTTCACGTTCAATCAATTGAAAAGGAGAAACATAAAGAAAGGTCTAAGGAGGCAAAGAGGGCCAAAACCGGTGATGGTGATTTTTCACATTCACGGTCCAAGAGATATGGTCGTTCTAAGTTCCGACAAATGGTTTTCTTGTCAAGGTTCCTCCAATGCTTCTCCTATTTTCAACAAAGATAGGGTGTCTAATCCTAAGCCTCAAGAAAGGAATGGTAGTGGATCATCATTATCTATTTGTGCTAGGTGTGGAAGGAAGCATAAGGGTAAGTTCTTAGCCGGCATGGATGGTTGCTTCGGTTGTGGTAAGAGTGTTCATAAAATAAGGGATTGTCCAGTGCTAACGGCTAAGGGGAGAGAAGGTAATAAAGATCTGCCTAGTAGTTAGGGTTCAAGTGTTCCAAAGAAAAACCGATTCAATGCACTTTAGAGTCTCCATGAGCAAGAGGGTTCTCTTGATTTGGTTACCGGTATGTTGAAAGTCTTCCAACTTGATGTTTATTCTTTACTTGACCCCGGTGCTACTTTTTCTTCTGTGACGCCGTATGTGGCTATGATGTTTGATATTCTTCCGAACGTGTTGTTAGATCTTTTTTTTTGTCTCTTCTCTAGTTTGTAATTCTATTGTGGCTAAGAGAGTCTATAGAAAGTGTCCTGTCTCGTTGTCCCATAGAGTCACTCATGTTGGTCTTGTTGAGCTTGATATGTTAGATTTTGATGTTATCCTTGGTATGCATTCGTGGTATTCATGTTATTCTTCTATTGATTGAAGAACGGGTGTAGTCAAGTTTCAGTATCCAAATAAACCCATTCTAGAATGGAAAGGGGGAAACTCTATATAAGATTTAGTTTGTTTCTTGTCTTAAAGTTAGGAAGATGATCTCTAAGGGTTTCATATTCCATATGGTTTGGGTTAGGGGTATGGATTCTGAAGCCCCTGCCCTTGAGTCAGTCCCTATTGTTAATGAGTTTCCGGGAGTGTTCCCTGATGATTTACCCGGTGTTCCTCCTGAAAGGGAAATAGACTTTTGTATTGACTTTCTCCTAGATACGACACCTATATTTATTCCTCCCTACAGAATGGCTCCGCAAAAACTACGGAATTAAAGGATCAATTGAAAGATTTGTTAGATAAGGGCTTTATCTAACCGAGTATCTCTCCATGGGGTGCTCCTATTTTGTTTGTTAGAAAGAAAGATGGTTTACTCCGTATGTGTATTCACTACCGTCAATTGAACAAATTTACCATTCAGAACAAATATCCACTCCCAAGGATAAATGACTTGTTTGATCAACTTCAAGGAGCAAGTTACTTCTCTAAGATTGACTTTCAATCGGGTTATCACCAATTGAGGGTAAAGGAAAATGATATTCCAAATATGGATTTTTGAACTCGATATGGATAATATGAGTGTTTGGTCATGTCGTTTGCTTTGATTAATGCTCCGGTGGCATTTACGGATATGATGAATAGGATGTTTAGACAATACCTTGATATATTTGTGATTGTGTTCATTGATGGTATACTGATCTATTCGATAAGTAAAGACGAGCATACCGATCATTTGAGAATTGTGTTGCTAGTCATCAATGTCAAGCCCCAGGGGTAGACCCAAGATGTAACATGGCGTATAGAACCCCGATGGACTCCATACAAGCCACTTAACTTTTATAACATAAGAAATAGAATAATAAGAGTAAAACAATAGTCCAAGTCTAAATCATTTTATAAAACGAAGAGTTGAAGTCTAAACCAATGTCTCATCATAGCCATCTAATACAATCGAGTAAAATTGGGCCTAGCCCATACATCATGTTCAAAACAAAATACAAGAAATAAACTAAGAAGATAAAACTCCATCCTCGAAGAACGAGAACTCACCTAAAGATCGGAAATATCTAAAGTCAACCTCTAGCCATGAAAATCTTAAACCTGACTGTAGGACCCCACATTTGGGAAAATTGTAGGCAAGAGTATGTGTTAGTACAAAATAATGTACCGAGTATGATAGCCATGCATAAAACATTTAAAACATTCTAAAAGGGACATTTCATTTATGACATGCAATTGAACAAGCTAAAACATAATACGAAAGCTTTATAAAATAAAAGTCATAAAATCATGGTCAATGCAAGCTAACTTCATCTTTAAAACCTTTAAACTCATGTGAGATACTTCTTGAAGTAACCTTAGTTCATTATTACTTGTGGGGAAATTAGCCTTAACCGAAATGAGACCATGTGAGCTATAACATGATCACCCGGTATCTCCCACAACGAAAAGGGTTGTTCTACTTGCCTAAGGTAGAACCATGAACATCTAGCTTAAGTGGATCCACTATGGGGGCACATAGTTTATGGGAAAAGGAAATTGCTACTAGAAACCCGGTCTCTACTGCGGGGGAGCTTCCATCTCATGAGATTACTTTTGAAACCCGGCCTCTACTATGGGAGAGCTTCCATCTCACTTTCAATATCCACTCGGTGCTAAGCATAAATTCCCACGGAATAGTCATTTCTTACTTTGATTTCATTACTCATGAAGAGGTGCCTCTTGGACAACCAATCCAAGCTAGTTCATTAGGATAGCTCTTACTCTTGATTCATTTAGGTGAGAAAGCCTTTCAACCTAAGAATCTTTTCTATGTGAGAAAACCTTTCACGTCATAGTAGGTATGTGTTTATGAGAATGTCCTTTCAACAACACAACAACAACATCATCATTGGTACTTTACTCTCAAAGCACTCTCAAAACATTAGAAAAAATCTCATAATCAATGCATAAGTCCATAATTTACCTCTTGAGGTCAAAACCCACTTTCAATCATAAAATCTTACAAAACAAGGGTTAGATATGGATTTCATCATAAATACATGTAAAACTAGTAATACATGCTCAATTTTATAAAACACTTGCTTTATACTCAAAACCCCTCAATATATGATTCACAACTTGAAAACAGAGGGATTACATGGGTTCATGGGTGAATTCATCATAAAAGAATTGAAATTCATCAATTAAATCAATTAATCAATAATGAAAGGAACCCATGCTAATTGAAGAAAACCCTAAGTCAATTGGGGAATTCTACCATTTGAAATAGAGGAATTTGGGAACTCCATGGATGAAAGGAATCCATGGATGAAAACTATCATACCTTGACTCCAAATGCTAGCCTTCAATGGAGGAATTGGAACCTTAGCTTGAAACCATAGATGAATTCTTCTTCTTCTTCTTCTTCTTCAAGTTTCTAGAGAGAGAATTATTTGGGAGGAGATTTGGGATTCTTTTGTGAATTTAGAAGAAAACGACATAGCTTAGAGACTAATTAATTAGGAAAAGACCCAACTAACTCTGAAATAATAACTGAGAGCAGCCACTGACGGACTAAGTCGACGAACCGTGGTCTGACCTACGGTGCGTCCTGGTGGACCGTGGATGGACTTCTAGGGCTTGATTTTTGGGCCTCAAACCATGGATTGTGGTCTAACCTACGGTCCGTATTCTTGGCCCCAACTACTTTGGCAGGGTGACCAATCCACGGAACTACCTACGGTCCGTTGTTGGCCTCCGTAGCTAGCACCTACAACTTCCCAAAATCTGGTTTAATTCCCTTTATCAGATACGGGGTGTTACAATATCTCCCCCTTGGGACACTTCATCCTCGAATGAGATTTAAACTTGTTCTAAAAGCTTAGGAGAGGAACTAACAACCCAACCAAACAATGCAATTCATTAAACCAAGGAGGAACTATCGACTCCAAGCTAAGATGTTCTCAAAACATCATAAGAGGGGTGAAACTAACTCTAACAGCCCATCATTCAGGCAATGCACATAAATTAGGAGGAAACATCAACTCTAAGCTCAACATACTGAAATGCATCATAACGAAGTAGGAACTACATCTAACAATTCAATATGCATGAAATTTCAAAATTTCTCATGTTCATGGAGGAACTACCTTCTCCAAGCTAAAAACATGCTATACACAATCTCATGGAGCCAATATGCAATTTACTCTCAAAAATCATATCTAAAACATGTTCATCAATTCAACTCATGAAGTCTATAGAAAACTCATTTCCTAATGCACAACAACATGAGGAAAATCAAACATGTAAACTCATTTTCTTTGAAAACATACTTTTTCATGAACATGCATAACATAAGGAAATAATGGAAATACATAAAAAACACATGACTCCCAAAACAAAGGTCAAATCAAGAGGAACGCATTACCTCAAGCTAGAGTAGGAGTAGAAGGAAATATATGAGGATATCGAGATATCATATCGGCATAGGCCTTCCAAGTAGCACCCTCAACTAACTTATTCCTCCACAAAACTTTCACGGAAGCAACTTCTGGACTTGCCGGTCTAAAATCTAAACCGGAACTTTCTCATAAGAAAGACTCTCATCAACTCCCAACCCTTCTAAGGAAACTATGGATGTCGAATTACCAACATACATCTTCAACATAGAGACATGGAAAACCGGATGCACCATTGCCAACTCATAAGCAACCTTACCAACACGCCTCAAAATCTGATATGGGCCTACATGTCGGGGACTAAGATTCCCTTTCTTATCAAACCTCATTACACCCTTCATAGTTGAAATTTTCAAGTAAATCCAATCATGAACATCAAACTCAAGATCCCTTCTCCTCACATCGGCATATGACTTTTGCTGACTTTGAGCCATTTTCAACCTCTCTCTAATAAGTCGAACTTTCTCTATGGCCTCATCTACCGATTTGGGAGATATTAGGGTAACTTCACCCACCTCAAACCAACCTATGGGAGATCTACACCTCCTACCATATAGGGCCTCAAATGGAGCCATATCAATACTCGAGTGATAGCTATTATTATAGGCAAACTCAATCAATGGAAAATGGTCATCCCAATTACCCTTAAAATCAATCACACAAGCTCTCAACATATCTTTTAAAGTCTGAATATTACGCTCCGCTTGCCCACCGGTTTGGGGATAGAAGGCCGTATTAAGCTTTACCTTAGTCCCAAGACCCTTTTGGAATGACTTTCAAAACTGAGATATGAATTAGGTACCACGATCGTAAATAATGTATAAGGGAACTCCATTAAACCTCACCATTTCTCTCAAGTATAACATGGCCTAGTCCTCCGCCGAATAAGAAACCTTGACTGGAAGGAAATGAGCCGATATCGGCATCCGATCTACTATCACCCAGATAGAGTCGTGTTGTCACCGAGTGCGAGGCAAACCAACAATAAAGTCCATATTCTAGTCTTCCCACTTCCAAGTAGGAATGCTAATATCTTGGGAAAAACCTCCTGGTTTCTTATGCTCAACCTTAACTTGTTGGCAATTTGGACACTTTGCTACGAATCCCGCAATGTCCTTCTTCATCCCATTCCACCAATAGACTTCCCGCAAAACATGATACATCTTGGTGGCTCCCGGGTGAATGGAATACCGTGAACTATGGGCTTCTGTCAAAATTCATTCCCTCAAGTCCTCCAATTTGGAACACATAAACAACGTTGATATCTAAGTGTGAGACCCCAAGGATCTTTCGCATAATATGTGTATCATAGCATGAGTGTATGAGGTTTATATGACTTGGTGTTTCATGTTAGAAGAATAATTTTGCAAAGGGGTGGTCGAAATGAAAGAATTAGACTAACGCTATGGGTCAAGGATGCCCTTAAACAAGTTCGAGTTAAAGAATGTCTCTTCTAACACCACGCACGTTCGGAAGGTTTAAGTTAACTAGTACCTTTAGGGTAAGACAAAGAGTGTCATATATGATAATAATGAGGTTTTATATGGTGATATAGTCTCCCAATGATCGTAAGTTATTTTTTGAAGTCAAGCAAGTTAGGAAATAAAAGTTGTCAAAAGTTAAAGTAAGTTTCTTTGATAATTTTTTTGAAATTTGGGTTAAATGTCTTGGAGCTTTTATCCCAATCTATAAAGCTTTAGAAGAACCCCAATATACCAAATCGAAGGTCTACGAGTCTACTTTCCAACGCACTAAACCATTTGTCCATACGACTTCAGAATTGAGAGATATTCAGATTTTAGTGAGACTGCACGAGCAGGTTTATTTCTACAGCTTCTAGTCTCCAGCCCCATAGGCTTGGCATGTATAAATATATGTATGTACGTATATATATCTTCATTTGCAGACTTATCGGCTAGCTAGTACTTTATTATGACTTATTGATATTCAGGTTATGACTTTGATGGTCCAGTGGTAGTATTTTAGATGTTATGCTGCCCAACCTTCTAGGCCCATATTTGAGTCAGTTGGTATGTTTTAATGGATAAATCGATCGCATAAGGAATCGAGTGCCAGTCACGCCTCCCCTAGTTTGGGGCGTGACAAACTTGGTATCAGAGCAGGTTGTGTCCTAGGGAGTCCACAAGCCGTGTCTTGTAGAATTTTTTTTATAGATGGGTTGTGCACCACACTTATAATTAAGAGGCTATAGGGTATTTAGGATTTGTTACATTTCTTTCAATTTATAGATCATGCTATGGAGCATAGTTATAAGTACGTCTGAAATCTGAATCGTGATTTGTATTTCATATATGCTCAAGAGGATTTATCGAGGTTCTACAGTAAAGATTATTTGTCATCAAAAATTGGTAGACGTGATAGGGCTGCAGATGCTCAACTTTGTTATTGATATGGGCATGGATTGGTGGAAACCTTGTTATGTCGATGTCGACTATCGAGAGAAGACTGTTAGATTTCAGTTCCCAGGGGAAGTAATATGAGAATGGAAGGCTAATGCTGGAATGCCAAAAGGAAAGTTTATTTGCAATCTTTAGGCAAGGAAATGTTTGCCAAAGGTTGTACGTATCAAATTTCCCAAGCGAGTTTAACATATTGATGCTAAGACCTCGACTCTTCAATTATTATAATGGGCAATGAGTTTCTAAATGTATTTCCAGGTGAGCTTGTTGCTATTTTCCTGGAACAGGAAACAAATTTTTCTACTGATACATTACCTGATGTTCTGCTAATATCAATTCCCCCATTTAGAATTGCACCAGCAAAATTGAAGGATATATTAGATAAGGGCTTTACCAGGACTAGTGCATCACCAAGCGGTGAACCAATGTTATTTGTTCAGAAGAAAGATGAATCATTACAAAAGTGTATAGACTACAAAAAACTAAATAAGGTGACTATAAAGAACAAATATCCATTACAAAGGATTGATGGGTTTTTCGACCAACTATATAAGGTAAGATGCTTCCCATAGATTGATTTACATTTAGGGTACCACTAGGTACTTGTTCGAGAGAGTAATATTCCAAAGACAAATTTTAGGATTAGATATGGCCATTTTGAGTTTTGTAAAGTCTTTCACATTGGCGAATTACCCAACAATATTTATGAACCTGATGAATAGTATATCCATGTTATTCTTGACTTGTTCGTAATTGTATTAGTTAATGATATTCTGGTACATTGTTATTCAAAGGCAAATCATAGAGATCATCTCTAAGTAGTGCTTCAGTTACCCTAAGGTTAGAGGTTGTAAGCTAAATTCTCAAAGTATGAGTTCTAGTTGTGTTTAATGGTTTTATTTTTACGGGGGCCATATTGTATTAGATGCTAGTATTTGGGTATACTTACAGAAGACTGAGGTCGTGAAGATTTGGCCTAGACCTATGAACCTAGTAGAAGTTCGAATCTTTCTAAGGGTTAGTAGAGTATTATATAAATTTTGTGGAAGGATTTTTTTTTCCACTTTCAGCACCCCTAACAAAGTTAACTTAAAAAGAAGTTAAGTTTTAGTGAACAATAACCTACGAGGGGAGATTCCAAAAGATGAGAGATAAATTGACTTCAACAACAGTTCTGACCCTACAAGACGAGAGATAAATTGACTTCAACACCAGTTCTGACCCTACAAGACGGTCAAGAGGGCAATGTAATGTATTATTATGCTTCAAACATTACGCTGGTTTATGTTCTGACACATTATAGAAAGGTATTTGCTTATGCTTCATGATATTTAATGAAGAATGAAAAGAACTACTCGACCTACGATTTAGAGTTGACTTCAATTATTCATTCCTTGAGGTTTTTGGAGGCATTACTTGAATGTCTTTAATGTTGATATTTATACAGATCCTAAGAACCCCCAGTATATTTTTAGACTGAAAAAGGTAATTCTACAATAGCACAGATGGAATGAATTGATGAATGTTATTGATATGGATATCTTATATCATCCAAAGAAAGTCAATATAGTAGTGGATGCCCTCAGTCGTAATTCTATGGGTAGTTTATCACCTTTGGTAGCTGAGAACCAGGAGATGGCCTAAGAGCTCCATCGGCTAGCTGGCTTGGGGCTAGATTATCAAACTCCAATGATACTAGAGTCACAGTTCAGTACTGGGTAATATCATCTCTATTTGTTGAGGTGAAGACTTGACAAAATGAAGATCCTAGCTTAGATCAGCTCAGAGGCAAGGCTTAGCAGGAAAAAAAAAATTCACCTTTGATAGAGCAGGAGACACAGTCTTCAGATTTAGAGATCAGTTATATGTTCTGAATGCCACATGGCTTCTATTGAAAAATATGGGACATGCGAACCATTCTCGCTACTCTGTTCACATAGGAACCATGAAAATGTGTCATGGTATTAAGGAGATATGTTGTCAATAGGGAGAGGTAGAGCATCAGAAGCTTAGTTTTTTGACTTAGGAGATATTTATTCCATTGTGGAAGTGGAATGAGATAAATGTGAATTTTGTCACATGTTTTGCTCATTCGCGAGGGAAGATCAATTCCATTTGGGTGATTATTCACAGGTTGACGAAATCAACCCATTTCTATCTAGTCTGGACTACCTTCTAGTGGAATATGTTGGGATGTACATTAGAGAGTTATTTATACTCAATTATGTCTCAATATAGATTACTTCAAATAGATGGACACATTTTATAGCACAGTCACAAAGATCCTTGTGGAAGGGTTTGGGGACTCAAGTTAATCTTAGTACGAATTTTCATCTTTAGATTGATGGTCAAGCTGAACGTATAATCTAATTGCTCAAGGACATGTTATGGGTATGTGTGCTAGATTTTAGTGGGAACTGCTATGATCACATGTTACTGGTTGAGTTTTCTTATAATAACAACTTCCAAGGTCTTTATGAAAATCCTTAGGTTTAAGTTGCCTTTCTAAATCCAAGTTAAGTGTTCCAGTTTAATCTACAAGTATATGAGGTTCCACGAGACATTTACATGTGATATAAAAGTGACTACGAGATTATGAGAACAAGAGTATCAATGGGCCATGATTGGCAACATGATTTAGGTAACACAAATGCATTACGAATACATGACATGACATGCTATGCATTCTACTCCCGAGCTATAATCCGAAGGTATGGGGCCTATTTCCTATATTTATATGTATGAAACATAGTTGCCACAAGTTGGAGAATATGATGTAGGTTCGCTGCCGAAAGGCACCGCCATTGCTAGCACTTGGTTGGGTGTGACATGCATTTGCATCTATATATATGTTTCACGACATACAATTATATGACCATAACATGCATATTCAATTTATGAAAGGTTGGATGTCAGCCATGGAGGCTATCAGAGTTTCTGTTTCAGGTGGTATCTTTATTACCCTTTTTACAGCAACTATTTATGATCCTACTTTCTGGCTTACATACAAGTACATTTTTATTTGTACTGATGTCCCGTTGCCTGTGGACACTACATTTTTGTTTCATGCTTGTAGGTCCAGGTAGGGATTCTGATTGACCCCTCTGCTAGGATTCACGGTTCAGTTGTGAGTTGGTAAGCTCCACCTCATCCTGGAGTTTTCATAGGATGTTACTTTTATTGTGCAGTTTGGGTATAATCGGGGCCTTGTCCCGACCAATGCTTATGACACTCTAAGAGGCTATTGTGGACACGATATTCTAGGTTTCTTTCTACAGCTTCTAGTCTCCAGCCCCATAGGCTTGGCATGTATATATATATGAATGTACATATGTATATCTTCATTTGTAGCCTTGTCGGCTAGCTAGTACTTTAATAACGTTGGCTTGTCTGCCTTCGTCTATATGACGAGTTGATATTCAGGTTATGACCTTGATGGTCCAGTCGTAGTATTTTAGATGTTAGGCTGTCGAACCTTCTAGGCCCATAGTTGAGTTAGTTGGTATGTTTCAATGGCTAACTCGATCGCATAAGGAATCGAGTGCCAGTCATGCCTCCCCTAGTTTGGGGCGTGACACTAAGTACCCCATCTCCCCCTTGGGAGAAAGCCTCAATGGATTTCTTAAGCACCGCCTCTTTTTATTGTACCAATATTGGATCAAGACATTGTTTAGCTCTAACATCGGCTACAAAGAGGATTTGGAACCATTGTGAACCATAACACCACCCTTGGTGGAGTCCACCAATTGAACACCTAATCGAGCCAATCTATGAACATCTCGAACGAACTCTTTCTTTTCTTCCTCAATCTGAGCAACACTACCCATAGACAACCGACTAAGAGAATTCGCTACCACGTTAGCTTTACCGGGGTGATAAAGAACACTCATGTCATAATCTTTCATTAACTCAAGCCACCTTCTTTGGTGAAGATTCAATTTTTTTTATGAAACACATATTGTAAACTCTTGTGGTCAGTAAACACATCTACATGCACACCATACAAATAATTCCTCCACATCTTTAAGGTAAAAATGACCGCCGCTAGTTCAAGGTCATGGGTAGGATAATTGATCTTATGAACTTTAAATTGCCTTGAGGCATAGCCAATCACTTTCCCATTTTTCATAAGCACACACCCTAACCCAATTCTTGAGGCATCACAATAAACTACAAAGCCATCCGTCCCTTCCGGTAAGGTCAACATCAGAGCGGAAGTAAGTCTATGTTTCAATTCTTGGAAACTCTTCTCACACATCTCGGTCCATATGAACTTAGCCTTCTTTTGAGTCAAATCCATTAAAGGAGAGGCAATTGAGGAGAAACCATCAACAAACCTTCTATAATAACCGGTCAAACCCAAGAAACTGCTAATATCCGAACGAGTTAGAGGTCTAGTCCAACTCTTGACCGCATCCTTCTTCTTAGGATATACTTCAATACCCTTACTTGAGACAATATGACCAAGGAAAGCTACGGATCTCAACCAAAATTCACATTTGCTAAACTTTGAAAAAAGTTGTTGGTGATTAAGAATTTGCAACACGATCCTCAAATTATCAATATGCTCATCCTCACTCCTTGAGTAGATCAAAATATCATCAATGAACACAATCACAAACATGTCTTTGTATTGCCTAAACTCTCTATTCATCAAGTCCATAAACGTTGCCGGAGCATTAGTCAAACAAAACGACATTACTAAACTTGTAATGACCATACCGAATTCAAAAAGACATCTTCGGAATGTCCTCTTCTCTCACCCACAATTGGTGATAACCGGATCGAAGATAAATCTTAGAGAAATAACTTGCCCCTTGAAGTTGGTCAAACAAATCATCTATCCTCGGAAGAGGATACTTATTCTTAATAGTCACCTTGTTCAACTGATGATAGTCGATGCACATACGAAGAGACCATCCTTATTTCTAATGAATAAAACCAGAGGACCCCATGGAGAGATACTCGGTCGGATGAAACCCTTGTCTAACAGATCTTTCAACTGTTCTTTCAACTCCTCAAGTTCTGCCGGAGTCGTACGGTAAGGAGGAATAGATATAGATTGCGTATCTGGGAGAAGATCTATACCGAAGTGTCACGCCCCAAACTCAAGTGGCGCAACTGGCTCTTAATGCCAAAACTCACACCCGAGCTGACCCTGCTGCATCATATGCTACTAGCGTATGGCAGCCACACGCAATCAAGAAAACAAACAAGTATATCTCGGCTTAAAATTAGCCCTCAGCCGGCAAGGCCCCTGTCAACAGATCTATAAAAGAAACAGCTACTCCCAAGAGTTCATATAAAGAAATAGCCAACTAGCATAAAAGTCCTGATTGGGCCGTCGAGGCAACCATGATCTCTATGCAAAAACTGAAAGAAGATATATATCAAGATAATGCATCAAACATCTAACAAGCTTCAGCAAACTAACAAACTAGGCCTGCATGGCCATAACGTAGCTATACACCCCACACACTAGTCTGCAAGCCTCTAAGAGTAGTAAAGATTGGCGGGACAGGGCCCCAGCCTACCCATAAAAATATATA